>CAIGRK010031633.1:0-24902 GCA_903798315.1 Fraxinus greggii | reverse complement strand
AGTCAGGGATCAAATTGCTACACAAATGTGGAATGACTACTCAAGACATAGTACATGATTCCGTGGATTTATTTTATATTTTGTTTAGTGTCTGCGTGTTTTGCCATAACATTTTAAACTCTAATGGAGGCTAGAAGCACCATTGTAAACTTCTTCTGCATCTTTCATGAAGTCACATTTATGAGTTGAAAATGTTGCTTTAAATATTTTGATATCTTTTTTTGATGTTATCTATCATTTCATCCGCTTCTGAGTTCTTTCAATTTCAACACTGACTAAAATATTTCCATATATTTGTTCATCTTAATTTTATGTTGTACCAACATTTGTTCATCTTAATTTCTTCTAGTAACTTTAATTGTCCTTATTCAACATATAAATGGCTTTTTTATGTTCTAGAAATCTTTGCATGTTCAGAAAAAAATTTCTTCACTGTAGTCATAGTGAAGATGTTTGTTACACGAAATCCAATACATCATATATACTAACATTACCTTAAAGAAAATTTCAGCCCGTGCATTGTACGACAAAGACTACTTATAAAAAAAGATTCTTAAAATTTCAAAGTAAAAGCATTTTTCAGTTTTCTGTTTTGAGAAACAGTTATCCAGAATGACAAAAAGAACATATTTTCAGCAATTTTAAAATGGACACTCAAAACACAAAATTGAAATGAATTCAATACTCAAAACTAAAAACTGAAATAAGAAGAGAACAGCCCCTAAGAATTTCAACTTGATATTTAAACTTTTTACAAGTGTCACTGACCTTACATATATTAAATGAAAACGTCCTTCAAAATCCTACATTTTTCAAAACAATCAAGTAAGAAAAATTTGGGAAAACACTGTCCAAGCGGATGTCTGGTTCGTCAAAAGGTGAATTTTCAACCGCTCTGAATTTGACATATAGTGGCTAGTTTGGTTGTCGAGTTCATTATACAGACGTCTGGATGAATTGTTCAGTTGGTCAGAAATTTTGTCGTTTTGAATGTTATAAATGCTATTTCACTTTGCATTCAATATAACACTTTTGGAGAGCATTTAAGTGAGATATTTTTTGAACAAAGTTATATTGACCTTATATCTTCTTTGACAGTTCATTTACTTTGAAAAACTTTTGATTGAATTAACTTTTTAAAATCATTCTACTCATCAAAGTTTTTCTCACCTAATACTTGAGTTTCATTCATTGCTATTTATTAAACTGGTAGCCTATTTATCTCTTAGTACTTAATTTGATCATATCATTTATTAAGAGAAGAATTTTAAATTGTAAAATCAACTTCCTTTAAATTTGTAGGTCGTGTTGAGGTCCCGTAAATCTCAACAATGTATAAGGATCATTGTTCTTTGTTTGTAAGTCATCAAAGTGTTGTAAAGGGTTGGATTGTGGCATAAGTCAATCAACATAGTGGAAAGGTCTTGCTCACGTTGGAGAGTTTGGTAATGGAGGACGTAGATCATTTCTTTGGATTGAACCTCCACAATCATATCGTTTGCATATTCTCTCCCTTCTACTTATCGATTTTATGTTTGCACTTATTATTTGAATTAATTTATTTAGTCTTTACTTGCTTGAATTTGGTTTAATTTTTTGAAAAATTTTTAAAACTAATTCATCTCCCTCTTGGTTAGTTATTCTTGGGCTATTATACTAATCCTACTCTTCTTCCAAAAAGGCAAATGACGATTGAAGAGTCAATGGAAAAACCTATTTTAGCAGAGCCCATTTCATCTATCCTCATGGTTGAACTTGTAGTCCAGGCTGAAGAAGGAGATGGACTCATCAAAAGGACGAGATCGAGGAGCGTGGCTAAAGGGCCCCAACCGAGGAAGGCTCAAAACTTCTTTGGGGGGAGATTAGATGAGTTAGCCCCTGAAGTTTTTGATATGCTCCTCACTGAGGTTCAGGCGTTTACAAAGGTCCATAACAAATACTAGACTGAGAATATGCCCCATATGCTGAGACATGTGACGCGGTTGATATGATAGAGGCAGGTCTTGTTCTGTAAGGTCGCTCACAAGGCTTCTTCTTGAGTGTCTAGATGGATTTGAGAAGGCTGCAGAGGTAGAACTGAGACTATTCACCGAACGCTATTGATGCAAATGATGAGGTAAAGATGCTTCTACAAATGTTAAGACAAAGCGAGTTGAGTCATTAGTTTTGGAGGCTGTGAACAAAGGAAAATGGGAGCTAAAGTCCCAAGTTAATGAGCTGAATGCCGAAGTTGCTAGTCTGAAAGAACAATTGAGTGAAGCGGGGGAGGTAGTTATTAATAAGTACTTGGAGCATTTCAATGAAACTGTTGAGTATGACGGCTTCAATTTATATTGGAGGAAGGTCGTATACGATGAGGTCCTCAAAAGCATGGCTGAGCTGCATTCCCAAGTGTACTTGGCTGCGATAAGGGATGAGTTTCTCCCAATAAAGCCATCCACCACTGTGGATGATGCTGTTGAGGACTCAGTTAAAGATTTAGAGGAAGGCCAGCTGCTGCCTCAGTAGGATGATGCTATATAATAGATTTAGGCTCTTTTTTGTCTTTGTTTAGCTTTGTACCTCAAATGCACTTCATTTTTTGTAATCAGATTACTATTTGAATGTACAAAGAATTTTTTCCTATACAACTTTACTTTTCTTGAATTTGTAGAAGTGTTGATACCTCGACAGTCTATACGAATATACATTCTAATGAATCTGAACTGACTAACAAATGTACCTCGTATTGAATGTTCGGAGCAAACTTCTACGGCGATGAGTTAGGATAGTTCCAAGATAGCTTTATCAAATAGGCCGGGTTATCATCTAATTAAGAACATATACTTAAAATGGATCGTTTCTCAAAGTAATCTTTATATGGGCTTGCTAAAAGGTACTTGGATAGTCAAAATGTTTCATAAGTATGAAGAGTTTGTCAGTAAGGCATAATTTGACCTTTCTGTTGAATAATAATACCTTCATTGTCTAGTGAGTTTGTTCATGATGGTCACTGTGAACTAAAGTTAATGTTAGTTCGTCTGTTAAAGACCTTTCATAGATCAATATAAATTTCTTGGCAAAAAAGGGTAACTCTTCCTCGCAAAGGCTTCCTTTAGGATGTTTGATCCATCCATGGAAGGGGTTTGTCTTGTAGGTTTCAAGGTTGGCCTCATAAAAGTGCTTCATTCATTTCCTTCCTAGGTGGATGTTGTTATTTACAAGGGGTGACTTTTTTAAGGCTTCCTTCATGATATTTGATCATCCATGGAAGTGATTCATCTTGTAGGTTTCAAGGTTGGCCCGTAAGAGTGCTTCATACATTTCCTTCCGAGGTGGATGATATTCTTTACAAGGGGGTGGCTCTTCTATGTAAAGACTTCTTCTATGATATTTGATCCATCCATGGAATGTGTTCAAATAAAAATGAATTCATAGATGCAAAATGTAGCTTCATTGATAAAATAATTACTTAAGTTGGGGAAGATCGTCCAGACAAATAGATAGGTCGTGCAACTGGTAGTACATTCTTAAATATTCAACATTCCAAGAATGGGGCCGTACCTTTTCATCCAAACCTTCCTAATTGAGACCTAATGTTCCCACAAGCGGCTCCTTAGAAGACAAGAAAATCCTTCTTAATACAGAGTCTCCAATTCGAAATGACCTCTTTTTTGACTTTCGCATTATAGTGTTAAGCCATTTTCCTTTGGTAAAAGGTGAGCTTCATTTAGGAGTCATCTCTCATTTCTTCAAGAAAGTCCAATTCATATCTTCTCAACTCATTGTTGGATATCTCATTGAAATCCAAACGATGAGGAGAAAGTAGTCCTACCTCAACAGGGCTCATAATCTCAGCCCCATATGTTGTAGAAAATGGGGTATCTCCTATTGCAGTTTGATTTGTGGTACAAATTGCCCATAATATATGGGGTAATTCATCTACCCAAGCTCCTTTTAACACATCAAGATTCTTTTTGAAAGTGTGCTTGATGGTTTTGTTGACTGCTTCCACTTGACCATTTGTCTGGGAAGTGATGGTGAGATGAGAAGTATTTTTTGATTCCTAATTCTTCACACGAGTCCTCGACCTTATTGTTGTCAAACTGCCTCCCATTGTCTGAAACAAGCGAATGGGAAATCTCGAAACCATAGATAATGTTTTTCCAGATAAATTTGGAAGTATTGGCCTTAGCGATTTTTGCCATAGGTTTAGCTTTAACCCATTTGATAATGGCAGCAATAGCGTAACTAGCACTACCTTTTCCCTTATACAAGGGCCATATGAAGTCAACTCCCCATTGACAAATAGCCTGGGGCTCGTAACCATGGTTAATTCTTGAGAGGGTTGCTTGAGCATCATTGACATTTATTGCATTTCCTCAAAAATTGAAGTGCATCTTTCTTAATAATAGGCCAATAATAACCTTATCTTAGTATCTTGTGTGCAAGTACTAGCCCTCTAATATGGTTGCCACGAACCCCTTCATGGACTATGCAAAGGACGTAATTCGCCTATTCTCCACAATGCATCGGAGAAGAGGTAAGGAAAACCTCTCTTATACGGTACTTCATCCTGGAGCACGAAATGGGTAGCTTTTCTCTTGAGTTTGTCGACCTCTTCCTTGTAATCTGGCAAGACTTGATCCTTAAGAAAGGTAATAATTGGCTGCATCCAAGATGGGGCTCCTTCAATCCACATGATTTCTCATCCTTTGGAGATGGAGGGTCTGACGAGGTGTTCCATTGAGACAACCTTGAGTAGTTTTGAATCTTTACTGTTGTCCAACTTTGATAAGGTATCGACATAAACATTCTTAATCTGTAGTATTTGAGCTATGATGGAAGAAGATCCATAACCTTATCGATGTATGATGTTATACTTTTATCTCTTGCAGTGAAGTTGCAATTTACTTGACTTACCACCAATTGTGAATCGCTATTGACCACCATCATCTTCACTTGCATCTCCTTTTTTAGTTTGAGATCGGCTAGCAACGCCTCATATTCAGCTACATTGTTGGAGGTCTTAAATCCAAATCTTACTGCACAATTAAGCTTATGGCCTTCCGGGTTGACAAATGCCGCTCCAGCCCCAGCACTCGTTCCCATGAGGAACCATCAATAGGTTCCACTAGTTCCATCGCCACTTCTATGTCTGGAATGTTGGCAAATTCTACTACGAAATCCGCAAGTGCTTGCCTTTTTACAGAAGCTCTCAATTTGTAAACAATATCAAATTTACTTAACTTTATAGCCCATTTCATTAATATTCTTGAAGCATCAAGATTCTGAAGTACTTATTTGAGAGGAATATTGGTCAACGCCTATATGTTGTGGGCCTGGAAATATGGCCTAAACTTTTTGAAAGCAGTTTTCAAGGAGAGGGTAAGCTTCTCCATGTCAGAGTAGCAAGTTTCTACTGACAAGCTTCGCTCACATAATAAATAGGTAGTTGTAGGCCATATTCTTTATTCACAAGTACAGAGCTTACAACATCTGCAGGAATAGCCAAATATAGTATTAGCGATTCTCCTTCTTTAGGCTTTGAGAGGAAAGGGGCCTGCCCCAAATGCTTCTTCACTCTTGGGAAGCCTTTTATCACTCATCATTCCATTGGAACCTTTTTCCTCCCTTAATAACCTTGAAGAATTGAAAGCATTAACACTAAAAGCACATTTGAAGTGATTCAGCCTAATCCTATATCTCCTCAATATTTGAAAAGCCATATTGAAGTGCTTCACATGGTCCAAAGTCTTGAGACTCTTCACTAGCATGTTATCCACATAAACTTCCATAGTGTTTCCAATAAGGTCAGTAAACATCTGGTTGAGAAGCCTCTGATAGGTTGCCCTAGCATTCTTCAAGCCGAAGGGCATCACCTTTTAATAATAAAGACCTCTATCGGTAATCAAGGAGATGTTTCCCTCGTCTTCTGGGTGCATGAGGATCTAATTATATCATGAATAGACATCTATAAAGCTCAATAACTCATGCCGCGCAGTAGAGACCACAAGTTTGCATTGGAAGTGGAAAACTGTCCTTGGTGCCTGCTTGATTAAGGTTGGAAAAGCCTATGCATACCCTCAATTTGCTATTGTGTTTCTTTACCAGGATTGGATTAGAAACCCCACTTTAGATAAAGGGAATCTCCGATGAACCCATTAGATATCAATTTTTCTACTTCTTCCTTCAGGGCCTAGTATTTTTCTAGGTTAAAGGCTCTCATCTTAGGTGTGTGAGAAGTGAATTTTGGATCAATATTGAGGTGGTGACAGCTGATCTCGGGGTCAATACTTATCATATCTTCATACCTCCAAGCAAATACATCCAAATTTTTTAGTAGAAAGCCTTTGAGCCTTTGTTTATCTTCTAAATTCAGCTATTTTCTTACTTGGAGCATTTTCGTGTGATCTTGTGGGTCAACTGGGAAGAATTCCAATTCTTCCATTGGAGCCGCTTGAGAATTGAATTCCATGATTCGAGGATCCGTCCATTATCTATGGTCATTTCTTTACGGATTACCCTTTCTGCAGAGGCGTTTGCCATTTCGATGTATTTCCCTTGTTCAGACGTTTGCCCATCTCCATGCGCATCAAGCATTTTAGTGTAAACCAATACCATGTGGACACTGTGAGGTTCAACTTTCTTCAATGAATTGAGATAGCATTCTCTGGATCCCATTTGATCACCCCTAATTGTTGAGATGCCATGCTTGGTAGGAAATTTCATGCATAAGTAGTGGATGAAGGTGATGCCCCAATGTTCTTTCAACGCTGGTCGTCCTAGTACACCATGATAGGTTGACCTATGGTCCACAATAAGAAACTTCATGGAATGATAAATTCTTAAGGGGCGTCTCCATTTCTACAATGAGACTGATTTTCTCGTTGAAATGATGTTATCCCCTATAAAACCATATAAATGGGAAGCCATGAGGATAAGCACATGATCTATCAATATCTTGTGATAAATGGCCCTAAATAAGAAATTGACATAGCTTCCATGATTCGCTAACGTATGTTTCAGACCATTATTTGCCACGATAGCCCTTTCTACTAATGCGTCACAATGGGAGTAATGTATACCCATAGTATCTTCCTATGTAAAAGTGATAGATGGCGTATTCCCAGTCCCATGAAGGGTGTTATTGACTATATAGCTTTTCATAGTGGGATCTTTGGCATCTCTTGCATAGTTTCTCTGTGCATTTCTTGATTTTTCCTAACAAGAGGACCCCTAATAATAGTGTCTATCTCCTTAATCGAGGCATTGTTAGTGACTTTTGGGGGTTCTCTTCTTTGTCTTTGGCCACTTCTAGGCCTATTCCCATCCTTATCCCTTCTGTATCTATGGAATTCTTCCTAGGGAGCCGTCTCGCCTCATCCCATTGAGGCTATTGATTATGCCTAGATGGGGGCATATTTTGTTATGTGTGGCAGGTGTCCCTCTTTCTTAAATTTGCACCAGTTTGTTCTATGTGATGTGGTATGTACATGCAAACATTTGTGCCATGACTATAAGTTTGATGGTAAGTACAGTAGAGCCTATTCCTAGGCTCATTGTTCTTGCCTTTGCCTCTACTCATGCGGCATTTTGTTGACTCTGGACATCAAGTCCAACTTCTTCATATGCTAAATTCGGTCACAATGGTTTGTCAATTCTTCATTGACAATCGTGCTTCTCATCATTTCCAACAAGGTGTCATAGGTGGTGGGTTCTTGTTTCACACGTCTCACCTGAAGAGGGTATTTATGTTGAGGCCTCCTCTTAAAATGGGTCAAGTAACTTTTCAAGGTTTCATTTGCTTGTTGCCTCATATCCTATAGATGTTGAATGGGGGAATCTCCCTCATTACTTAATAGATATTGATTCAAGAAAGACTTTTTGAGGTCCAGCCAACTTTGGATACCGGTATATGGCTATACCATATTTCAGTAGCTCTTGTAAGTGTAAGGTAAATCTACGCTTTAATGCAGACGAGGCCACTCTCATGTAGTCGTTAAAATGCTTCACTAGGTTACCTTTCTCCTCATACTTGAAAATTTTTGGTGGCACAAAGTGGTTGAGGACATAGGCATTCCTTAACTCTTGTGAGGATGTGCGACTTTCATCATCATCAAGTTTAAAAGATCTGCATAGGCTATCCGAATCTTCTTCCTCAACTTGATACCGGGGTGGCTATGATGGGCCGCTTGGATTCTAAAATTTGCAGGTCCCTTCTTTCTTGCCTTTTTCTAAATGGGAGACATCTTGGGGCCAATGGCTTTACCTGTACTTCTGTAGCCTTCACATATAAGGTGGTTGTTGGGCCTATTTCTAGGTACTGAAGGACTGATTTTGTCAAAACATTGGAGGACCTTTGGGTCCACGCTCCTATGCATACTCTGGAGGGAAGTTTTCTTCTCGTTGGGATGGTCGTCAACAGCTCGATCAGAAACGCTGTTAGTTGACGTATTTACCTCCACTTCCCTTAGAATTGGGCTAGCCTCTCTCTCTTTTGTCTCTAATAATAAACCATTTGCTATCTTCCTCCTTATCTTGTTGGAAAGCATTTTGTTGAGGCATTTGAAGCCCATCCCGTCTTTGCAGTTGTATAAGTAACTGTTGCATGACAGTATTCTATTGGGAAATACTCCTCATGTTTACAACCATTTATTCGACCTCTTTTACAAGGCATGCGATAGTGTCAGCACCTTGACGCTGCTGGTGATGGGATCTATGAATGTTGACATTAGTCCGGAGGATTTGTTTTCTCTAGAAATCTCATATTAACCCCTTGCATGAGATCCATAATGGCTAGAACTCATGGTATACCAACAACTTGCGTATTAAGCA
Organism: Fraxinus greggii; assembly: GCA_903798315.1. Lineage (NCBI taxonomy): Eukaryota > Viridiplantae > Streptophyta > Magnoliopsida > Lamiales > Oleaceae > Fraxinus > Fraxinus greggii. Next base: position 16,085 of record CAIGRK010031633.1, on the reverse strand, counting down.
ACATTTAAAATAGCATTTCTTCAGCACTTTCACTTGTTCTTTCTTCAAGAACAAGAACATTTCTTCAATGGGAGGAGTTTGAAACACTTCTTTTATCAATAACATCTACCATAAGGATGTTTGTGGTTATAGAGTGGATTTGTACATATGGTGCCAATCTGTTGATCTTGAATTTTATACATCCAATGTGTTCAACAAATCCCAAGGCCTCCAGCATCCACGTATGCCTGATTCATGTATACTTGGACAAATCGTTAGCCATATATGGCTTCCTCCGATGGTGGTTGATTTGGCCTCAAGTACTCCGACCGTCACGTTAGTTGTAGTAGTATATATAGGTGTGGGAGGTGCTTTAGATGCGAGCCTCCAATATAAAAAGAGAGTCGACTTTGGGAGAAATTTTTGATAATAATAGTAAGGATAACAAAGTTGTAGTTTGAGATCTTTAAACTTGCATTATCTTTGGAATGACGCATTATGTAAACTTTTATAGTAGAATAAGATAGATATTGTTCGTGAGATGGAAATATATGTGGCCTTATCCACACGACTGAGGCCTCTTGTCAATGACATCAATCAATTAAATGCCTTTAATGCTAATACCATTTTGTTGCCCTTAACTCCAGCAAAAAGGTTTAGACTTGACCGATTAGCTAGTTAGAGTTGCAACAACATTAAATTGTCACTTCAATCACTTATTAAGGATTGCATAAAAGATCTCCTACTTGGCCTCATTGCAGCCTCCCCCGCTATAAGGATTCAGTTCTATATATGGGGTCGACTTAGTCAAATGGGTTCGGCTTCCCATATAGGTTCGACCTCTTTATGGGTGTTCGGTCAAACTGCCTCTTGGCCAGAGTGATGTGAAGTGCAAGCCTAGATTTGCCTACCACGTAGGATCCTCTGGAGCCTCGTCAAATGAGACGTAACTATAAATTTCTTATTTTACAAAACTTTAATTAAGAAAATGGATAAAAAAGTTTGTCTTCCCAATATTTGCTTAAGCAGGGAGGATAATGCGCCAAAAAAATGAATTTTTTTAGAATAATTTTACGCAAAAACATGTAAATGATAAAATTGTTGTGTCAATAACCTCACCATAAAATTTATAAGAAGAAATTGGCGAATGGGGTAGCATTCACTCCCCCCAAATCTGACAAAAGCCTGTAGAGAAAGTTCGTGTCGTTTATTTTTCCTTCCATTAGAATCCACCTGAAAGAAGAAAACAGTAGTAAGACAAAAAAGCCACCAAGGATGAGGCTGACGCCTAAGTGGAAAAATACCACCAACTTTCCATTCATTATATTCATTCGCAAACAAAATTAACGAAGACTCAACCCCGGAAAAAGGCAAAAGCTCTCTCCTTTCTGCTACCTTTCTCCTTCCTCCAATAAACTCCGAGGACCCTTTTATCTTCTCTTTCATTAACACGTCTTCTGATTGTAACCAGACAACACTAGTTCATAAATATTAAAATCTTTTTCACTTCGATCGAAATGGGCTTTTAGTCTTCACAAATTTGTCATAAGTTTTTTTGGGGCTTCTTCTTCGTTTTCTTTTTCTTTTTCATTTTTTTTTTTTTGGGGGTGGGGGGGAAATGCAATCAGAGAGTTCGGAGGAGGTGCGATCGGTGGCTGGAACTACAGATACGAGAGGGAAACATAGGATTTCTGCTGAATTGAAGAAACTTGAGCAAGAAACTCGTTTCTTGGAGGTTTATGTTTGATTTCTGCTATCTTTTTCTTTGACTTTTGACCTTGTTTTCAAGATTTGATTTTTTTGTTGTTTGATTATACGCGATTCTTGATTTTTAGTGCTCTTGGTGAAATCTTGAGGTGGGCCTTTTGGTGTTCTGGCTCATATTTTTATTTACGTGTTAGTGCTGTAAACATTGAATTCTTTTTGTTCGGGTGTATGGAACAAACATTCAGAAGAATGCGTTTCTCAAGTTTTTGAGTTAGTGCTAGAGTTAGATTTGAAATTGTTTATGCGAAGCAGTGGAGAACTCGTTCGGCCTTCTCTGCGAGCGCTTTCTGGTAATGAGGAATGTGCTGGTACGGAAGACTGATGCAAGACTGACTTATAGCTACGTCAGATTGTGTTTTGAGAACAGTTATGTATTCTTGATTTTGTGTTTTGGCCAAAAAAATTAGTTGTTTGCAACGACGTGTTGTCAAACTTCTTTGAGACTGGTGTCTCAGAATAGTACCATTTAGATCTTTTCTAGTTTTTGATTGGTGGGATGCTTTGCGGTGCCTATCATGCTTCTGCCAGTTTACATTCCTTTTCCCATTTGGCAAGGAAAGCTATGAAAATTTAGCTGGACATCTTGTGTGTTTGACCCACCTTGTCATTAGTATCATAAGCATAGCATCCTAAACTCGATCCCTTCTCTCGTGAGCTCAAGCATCTCTTATGGCTTGAATTCATCGGGACATGGGCTTGACACTTACTTTTGGATGAGCGTGGCAATTTCGTAGCTTGGTTCACTTGTCAATTTAGCTTATATTGCCTCATGGGCTCGGCTCGGTCCCACTATGCCAGGTTGTTTTTGAATATAACGCATGTTACTTTTCTCCATCTGTATAATGTTAATTTACGTGAGGGCTCAGTAAGTTGAAGTCTCTTGCAATTAACCAATGTTGATATGAGGGATTGGTTTATCTGTATATAAGTTAAGACTTGGACATTCTTTACTCTTGCTGATATTAGGAGGTTCAGATGGAAAGTAAGAGAACAAATTTATCATCTTTGCTAACCACCCCACCCCATCCCATCCTGTTCCATCCCATCCCACCACCACTACCAAGCCACCCTATACCTGCTGCCACGGCTACCCCAACTTGTTAGTTTGCCTCAATTGCAAGCCTTAACCCGATAACATGCCATCTTATCTAACATTGCCAGTGCCGTACCTCAAGCTTGGCATTAGGGCCCATGGATGTAATGGCGGATGTATATATCTAGAACATTTTCTAGATTTGTTATGGCAGATGTGTATATCAAATGGCTGCTACAGAAGATAATTTTTCTTTCAACTAAAATGAACGTAAACTTGAAGGGGAGACATCAGTCTGTACTTGTACCCTCGAAAGAAGAGTCATGAAATGATCGTGCCAGTCCATAACAAATCTACAAAATAACAATTCCCAGCTATATGCAAACAATCGACGAATGTCTTGGATGCAATCTCCACAAATGTGGCTGCCTATTTCAGGTTGAGGATGCATTGGTAGGGGAACACTTCAGTGTGTTCCTTGGTAAATACTCTGGAAATTGGCAGCCTGAATTGAAGTCCTGAACTGGCGGATTCAAAAGTTTTGTTACTCGCTTAGAACACTCATCACAGAGCATATTTTGTTTGTGAATAAATGAGCTGAGTACCTTAAGAACTTCAGATTTCAACTGCTGGATGGATGGTTTTGGATTTCATCACAGTTGGGGGTTTTTGGGGTGGGTGGTGGTGGGGTGGGATTGTAATGGGGTATTGGAGGCAGCTTTTCTTTAATTCTTTTATTTATTTATTTATTTATTTATTTTTCACTCAAATTAAGTAATTACTAATTTATTCTTAAAAAATGTGAACATGTGAGACTCACGTGCCATTGTGATGCCAATTTGGATATCTGTCTATAGGGACTGAGTGTCCTATAAAAGTGTGAAATTGAGTATGTAAGTGACAAGATTTAAAGGTTAGGGACTCATTTGCACAAAACACATTGGCTAGGGAACTCTACTGCAATTTCCCTATATTTTATTGCTACCAATGGATCTGAGCAAAATAATTATCCTTTACTTTCTGAATCAGATAACTCTAGTAATCAGTATGTCAGTGTACCACCTTCTTCCTTGTACATACTATGCGAGATATATTTTGCTGCTTCTACTAGAATTAGAAAGTCGATGATAGTTCCCTTCCTTTCTAGAAAGTCGATGATAGTTCCCTTCCTTTCTAGATATACTTTTAGCCTTTAGATTCTATATCCCATATACTAGAACATTCTCTGTTGAATGGTTCTTACATAAATATGAACTGCAATTTTATCTGTTTACTGGTGGCTTTGAAAGGCAGCATTGGCTAGTAAGACATTTTATTGCCAGGTCGATATCATACATTTGAAAATAATCAAACTTCATTCATGATAGATTTTCTGCAGTGGCTTTCAGATGTCAACAATCATCCCCACCACAATGGAAGAACTGGTTTGCATTTCGAGTTCTGTGTAGTACAAACTCATGAACATGCAGTTATTGGTTATGTGTTAACGTAGATGTTTGTCTATGTTAATTTCATGATGATATATTCATTAGTGGAAGTTTATGTTTTTAGAATGCATATTATGACTAATGTATGTCAACTTTTCGTATGTCTACCATTAACTTTAAGTAAAACACATGTTTATATTATTTAAATTTTCTGTTTCAATTTCTTGTTGAATGCTTGTACCTATGATGTTACCCTTTTGATAAGATATACGAAAGTGCATAGATCACTTGGATTTTATGCTCATAGAATGCATGTACGACATGTCTAAAACAACAAAATTGGAAAAGAGCAGCGATGGATGAAATAATGTGATGCACTATTGTCTTCAATACCCTGTTAGGTCAACTTACATAAAGATGCACTTCAATTTGTGGGGCTCAATCTGTAAGCATCGTATTTAGTTTAGAACAGTATGATAATATTTGGTGAAGACATTGTATAAATATTATTGACTTTTAGCTCTCAAACCACTTAGTTTTTTCTGCACCTGCTGTTATGTGGGTAATTTCAGGAAAAAACCACATGATTCTGTCTTGTAATATGGTATTTGCACGTGTATTTTGCAAAATGTCCTTAGTAAACGTAATAAGCATAAATCCATATTCAATAATTATGTGAAAGTCATATGAGAAACCTGAAGTTTATTGCATAAACGTTGAATGTCGACCGAGTTTAGCGTGGCTTTCTTTTTACTTTTTAGCTTATCTCAGTTAGCCTTTGATCAAGTCCAATGATCCAAGTCGTTAGGTATTTTCACAATTCATATGCGGATGCTATACTAGAAAGTTTCTTCTAGTTTAAGATCGTGCAGGCTGTCTCCATATGGTTATGTAATAGATAGAATTGAAATAATTATTAAATATTAAGGCTAGTTTGGCGCATGATACTATTATTTGGGGTTTCTTTATTGTTGCTTAATAATATATTTAATCTTCCTAGTTAGCAGAATGCACACTGTAATTAATTAAGAATTTATAATTGTTACAGGAAGAACTGGAACAGCTTGATAAAATGGAGAAAGCCTCAGCTGCTTGTAAGGAGTAAGTAAGAGAAGATACTTAGGTGACCTACTAACTATCTGCTGTTTACATTTGATTAACCGAATTTAATGTTCTTTACAGAATGCTGACGAAGGTTGAAGCCAAGCCAGATCCACTACTCCCACTGTAAGACTTCTTGGCTTACTTTTTACATGCTTCGCAAGTCCTTTGAGCAATCGACTTTGTACTAAAAGGGTGTCATTGGTATGAAATATTGAACAAGAGTTTCGTTTCATTTTCTTTTTAAATACTGTTCATTACTAATTGAATCCACTTTACGTGCTAAAAGAGCTTGGTTATTTTTATGTGCCAGAACGAATGGTCCTACAAATCCCACCTGGGATAGATGGTTTGAAGGACCACAAGATTCTTCCGGCTGCAGGTGCTGGATATTGTGATGGTTAGGGGCCTAATTTCAAGATTTCCAGGTTTTAACTTTGAAGAAGCTGTGGCCTTTGCAACATGCAACAATTATAGACTGTGAACTCCAAGGAAATGAAGTGCTCCATTGTGCAGAAAATGATAATTTTCCTTAATTTTACTAAATCAATATCCAGTGAACTCGGATTTTGGGGCTGATGTATTGTTAACAGATGTTCAATTACGTGTGGCATTGTGCAGCAACAATAGTTTTTTTTTTTTTAATTCCGTTTGAAAAATATTTCTCTGGCATGATCATTGAAGAAGGCAAACAAAAGGACTTGTCATTTTTTTACTTCTATCTTATTGAGCAACAAATTCCATGAATCAATATAGCCACAAGCAAACGATACAAGCAGCAGCAGAATAAAATCAACCCAGTAAATATTGATTGGGTCCAAAATCAAATCATGATTTGAATATTTTCATATCAAAATAAACCCTTTTTTTTTTCCAGTTCAGTTTGATTTTGAATCATGATTTCAACAACATAAAATAACATCTTTTAAAAAGTTAAAATGTAAATATTATTTTATAAATCTCAATCTAATACTTGAATTGAAATCTTCTAAACATATACGTTAAAATAATAATACTTTTGTCTCAATACAAAGTTTTAAGTCAATAAATTAATATAAAGTTCAGCCATAAAATTTAAGCTTGCAAATTTATTATCTGTGAAATAAATAAGATAAAAATTATCATAAACCATTAATTTCTTAACAAAAATAGAAACTGAATAGTAAATAATTTTTTTGAAGTGTTAATTGAACTAATAAATAATATTTTTGAGTAAAATAAATAATTCATTTTTTTAAAATTGGTTGAAAGGTTAGTTTGCCTTCGAGCAGTCTTTAACCATCAAAACCTATATGTATATCGAACAATATCCAAATAGTTAGAAGCCGAAATGTTGATGGATCGACGTGGAACCATACCAACACCTTTTAAACTACAGTTTCAATTCAGTTTTTTATTTTTTTTTTAAACACAACCACCCCTAATGGTCTCGACTCTCGTATCATAGCCAGGAACCCCAATCTATCTTGCAGGTTACAGCTGCGTCGGTATCTAACTTTAGCGTGCGCATCAATGGTGGCTGCCACCTGATCGTCTCACGTCACGAACTTTTGGTATCTTACTGACATTATCCTCCCTACCGGCCATACACATTGAAACCACTTCCACTGGCACCTGGCTACTCTCGGATCCAAGCTATGACGGATCTTAGTGTTGACCGTTGACCGTCGACAATCAGTGATCGTAATAGTAAGATCGTTTATTAATATTTAATTAAATAATATTAAAAATTATTCAATATATATTTATATGCACTAAAACGTAAAAAGTGTATACACATGAGAACATAATTTAATACAACCCAAATTTATTTTTCAATTAGAGTTGATTAAAAAACAGAGCACAGATGGTTGAATTGATCCCAACATCTTCTCAATTGAACCTTCAATAATAAGCAATCGTAATAGTAAGGTCGTTTATTAATATTTAATTAAATAATATTAAAAATTATTCAATATATATGTAAATACACTAAAACGTAAAAATTATATACATCAGAGTATATAATTCAATACCACCCAAATTTATTTTTCAATTAGAGTTGATTAAAAAACAGAGCATATATGATTGAATTGAGCCCAGCATCTTCTCAATTGAATTTTTTTGAACCCTAAATTCCTAAACATAAATAATAACCCAAATCAAAAACCAAAACTCATAAATGATAAATTATAATTCATAACTCACTGACTCGTACAATATAAATTATTTATCACAAATCATTGATTCACAAATCACATATCCATAACTCAAGTAAAAAATAATACCAATTCCAAAGCCAAAAAAAAAAAATATATGTAAAACATTAAAAGAATAATGAAGGAGACTCACTGCCTCACCGTCTAGTGACTCCAGTCACCAGAAGGTCCGTTTGTTGACTCCGTTTCCGTTTTCGGCTTTCTGCTAAGGTGGTCCGGGGCCGGTCAGTGACGGATCCTAGCTTTCTGCTCACAGCCCGCTGGAGTTCGGAGTCGTAGCTGAGATCACTACGGTGCGGTGCGGTCGATTTGCCGTGTCTGGGACTGCGTGTGAGTTGCATTCTATTTATTCTCATCTTCGTTCAATCGCCATGTTTCTTCTCATCTCGCGTTCTTACAAGTTAAATTTGGTAGACACAATTTATATGGATCGGATCCATCAGGAATGGTAAATTGGTAATGTATCCATTCAATTTGGACCGGGCCTGATTATTTTTAAAAATGACCCACAACTTGAAGCCTGGAATAAGCCCAAACTTTAAAAAAAAAAAAATCCAGAAACCAGATTGCGGTCGTCTTCTTCGATTATTCCCTTCCACAATCTGTCCACTATTCCGGCGAAGCCTAGCACGTGCAGTCGCGTCCCCCCGTCGGGTGTTGGGTCTACCACTGCCTCTTCCCTCTGAACACAACCACATTTCTTTCCACCAGATCACCCAAAATAGGCAGGCAGCAAACCCTTAATACTTCTCCCTCTACATCTCAGTAATTACGTCTAGTAAACCCTTGTTTGGGCTCCATTTTAGGCCCTGTATGTCTTCCATTTTTTCGAAACTCATTTTTATGTGTACTCATTTTCAACTATATTTATACAATAAAATGTTCTACACATAAACCCAAAACTTTTCCTTACTTTTTGGGAACAAAATGGTTTTTGGAATAGTGACTTTTTTTGGAGATGTGTGGTTAAAAATTAAAAAAAAAAAGTTTCGACTTACGAGTATTATTATTATTATTATTATTATTATTATTATTATTATAGAAGAATGTGTGGTTGAAAACGAATTTTGAAAAAATGGAGGTCAAACATTGGCTAAATATCATCAGTGCAACTTGTTAGTAACCCTTTATAGAACCACATAAACCAGCCTTTTCCTTGACACTTTTGCCTCAGGACATTCAAAGAAAATGTGACTAGTAGATTCAACCATACGAAATTAGATTGAACCGCATGTTATTAGAAATTTGTATGCATCGCCTAATAAATTTACTTTGACACTATATCCAACTTCCAAGTGGCCTTCCACCATATTGCCTCTGGTACAACACTCGACCCTCAACATTTTGTTGCTCTTGTCATAACATGTGGTACCTGTTTTTAACTTGAGTAAACTCTGGATTTCTCATAGTACCATATAATTTTATCGGATCTGCTTTGCACATTTCATGGATTGATATATTGCAATTTATGAACTTTAAATTTTAATAACTTGAATACTTTTTTATCTTTATTGTCAAGATCCTTCATGTCAAATCACCTAAATAATAAAAAATGACTAACATACATTGATCCAATGTTTATAATCTTGAAAATTAATTGCAAGTTCATGATTTTGGCTTTTTGCTCTTTAATATTGATTATTTCTTCTTGATTCTTGATTTGGTATGGGTTCTTGATCTTCCTTTTCAATATATTTTCTTTTAATATTTTTGTCTTTATGGGAAGACACGAATAATGAGAATAACACATGAATTGAGGATTATAACCATATGTATATATTTCCATATGTATTTCGACCTATTATGAAATACAACCCAAAAGAATCTGGTCTCTATACATACTTACGTCTACACTTTAATTAGATGCCCAACGTTCATAAGTTTAATTCAATGGGCTTAGCCTTAAAATAGCCTTTAATACACACCATTAATTATGTATGTAAACCCACATGACATTTTTTTCCCAACAATCTCCCCCTAAGGCCATATGTTACCTTATAAATGTGCATAATCTTATCACGTCAATATTTCTGCTATCGTAACCAAATGCATCTTCGAACAATCTTGTTCAATGATTATGTTAATATATGATCAAATTAGTCATTATTACAAATATCAAAATAAACCCATCAATAGTCACATATATCAATACAATCAAATGACATAGATCAAGTATGAATATGCAACATGAAAATAATGTGTAATGCGACGCAAACATGTGTATTTCTAACTAGTCTTACCTCATCCTTTAATAAGATCAAACCAAAAATAATTTTAAGTGAAAATAACTGATATTTTATTTCTAAAAATAATCTAAATATCTTTAAGTATAAAATGTGTCTTTATAAAAAAAAAACACAAATATAAACTTCCATTAAATTAACATATCATCGAAAGACGCAATACCCACATGAGTTGTATGCTCATGAAAAACCTGGGTGATATTCCTTTAGTAAAAAGATCCATAATCATAGAATTTGTCCCAATACGTTTTATAAAAATGTGACCACACTAAATTTTCTCCTTGGCAACTAGTAACTTGATTTTTATAAACTTTTACATCATCAAGCTTTTGTTGGGATATAAGAAAGCTGACTTATTAGCACAAAATAACTTATATAGTTTTTCAATTTCATCCATAATGTACAGCCCAGTGATAAAATTTTGCAGTCATATTCCATGATCAGAATCAAAATATCCAGTGATTTCCAATTGGTCTGATTTCCTGTATGTGAACATGTAACCCTTTGTTCTCTTTAGATACTAAATAACCCGATTGGTTGCTTTCTAAATATCCATCCAAGGTTACTTAAATATCACCTAGAATTCCACTAATGAATGCTATATTCGGACGTGTGCAAATTTGAGCACACATTAAATTCCCAACTGCTGAAGCATAGGGGATTTTCTGCATTTTCTTTTTTTTGTTTGTTTTTAAATTTATCCTTAGGGTATTGATTGTGACTAAACTTGTCTCCATTAGCAATAGGGGTATCACATGGTTTATAGTCCTATATCCCAATTCTTTTAAGAACTTTTTCGATATAGCTCTGTTCTGATAATCTAAAAATACCAGAGAATAATTTCGGTGTATCTGTGTTCTTAACACAAAAGAAACATCACCAAGATCTATCATTTCAAAATTCCATAACAGAAATCTCTTGGTCTCGGGCTTATATCATTATAGGCAAGCAGTATGTCTACGACATACAATACAAAAAAAAAATGTTTACTCCAACTGAACTTGTGGTATACACAATCATCAATTGCATTCATCTTAAAAATGAACGAGACGATTACTCGATAAAATTGGTGATACCATTAACTGCTTAAGCCCACAGAAGAATTTCTTTAATTTGCAAACCATTTTTTTTCTTTGCCATAAAATTTTCCGGTTGTACCATTTAAATCGTCTCAGCAATGTCATATTAAGAAACGTCATCTTTACTTCCATTTGATGTAGTTTAAGATCAAAATGTGAGACAAGTTCAATAATAGTCCTAAAAGAGTCTTTCGTAGAAATTATAGAGAAAGTCTCTTTAAATTCAATGCTTTCTTTTTTAGTAGAGCCTTTTATAACGAGACGAACATTATATTTCTCCACATCACCCTTCGAATCCCTTTTGATTTTAAATACCTATTTACAAACAATGAGCTTTACACCTTCAGGCAATGGGATGAGTTCCCAAACGTCATTGCCACTCATAGACTTTATCTCTTTATTCATGACATCAATTTACTTTTCAAAATTGTCCCTTTGCATGGTTTGATGAAAGTTGATTGGATCTTCTTCCACCAATCCAATGACATCCTCATTTTTTTGGAGAAAGACTAAAAGTCATTCGAAATTGTCTTTCTCCTTTGTTTAGTGGATCTCCTCAATGACATTTGTTTTTGAGGTTGTTCTTCTGGAACAATCTCTTGATTGTTTATAGGGGTTGTGAATATTTTCTTGATTCGAAATTTGCTTCTTGAAGAACAAGATCTAGAGCAAGAATTTGTATCTGGCTTTGATCATTGTAACTTGCAATAGTAAGGATAGTTATATAGTCCTCCTCAAAGACAAAATTTCTAACCTTATCTTCCCCGCAAACTCTACATTCTCAAAGAATTGGGCAATTTTTGTTTCGAAAATTGACGTGTTAGAGGGATCATAGAATTTGCAAGCCCTTAACCTCTCATAATATCCAATAAAATGGTAATTGACAGTTCTAGAGTCCAATTCTTTTCAAATGGCCTTATCTCAGTAGGATAATCCCAAATGTGCAAGTACTTCAAACTAGGCTTCTTGCCTATCCAAAGCTCATAAAGGAACTCTATTAAAAATGTAAACTGCAATCTTTAGTACTTCTCTCTAGAGATATTCTGGTAATGATGAATGACTAATCATACTTTTTACCATGTCCTTAAGTTTCTATTTTGTCTCTCAATAACATCATTTATGCTAGATGATCGTGTCACGGTTTATTGTAGGAAGATTCTACATTCCTTTAAGAATTTAGCAAAATGCCATGGATGTTGTTTTCCTGATCCGTTATATTTGCCATATTATTCACCCCCACGGTCAAATCTGAAGTGTTTTATTATTTTCCCAGGTTAATTTTCAACCTAGGCTTGTACACCTAGAACGAGTCCATGATTAGTATTTATCATGAATAAGAGACGGCAGCCATAGTAAGAAAAAAATTGTCTTTGAACGTAATAAATGACTGTTGATCATTCTAAGAAGCCGAAGGGAATATCTCACAGATATCAGTATAAATTAATTCTAAGATGTTTGAAATCCTATTGGCACCTAATCTCTTTATATTTGTTTGTTTCCTCTTAATGCAACTAACACAAACATTTAAGTTTGAAAAATTAAGGGGATCAATTATCCCTCTTACACAAGTTTTTCTATTCTCCTTTGAGAGATGTGAACTAATCGCTTACGTCATAACAAAGGGAAATTCTTATTGGTTAATTTAGATTTAATACCATGTGAATTCACATGCAATGTTTCATTGTACGAGGCAATCGAATTAAGTAAATATAGTTATCATAACCAAATAAAGAACTGGTACCCACAATATTTGAATTAAGAAAAAGACTACACTAATTATTTTCAAATGAACAAGAGTAATCAAATTTGTCCAATGTAAAAATAGAAACCAAATTTTGTCTAAAAGAAGGTACCACAAATGTCTTTTTCAAATCCAAGCAATTACCAATCTTTAATAATAACCTAAAGGTCTCTATAGCCCAATCTTTAACCGATTTGTCATAGCCTATATAGATGAATCTTTTAGTATCAATTGACTTTCAGTTGTTCAAGCAACCTTGTATAGACAAACTTATATGAGTGTGACATCGAAATTTATCTATCAAGTGTGTCTAGATACTGAAACTAAATTAATATCAAAATAAACCAAATTGAAAAGTGTACTTTTTTACACGTCCAGCATGCTATTTAGTACAGTCACTCTTGATGTGTCCATGATTTTCACAAAAGTAAAGCCAGATAATTAATCCTTTTTAGGCTTTTGCCGTTTCTTTTGAATTGAACAAGATGCAATTTCTTTATTCTTTTATTTTCTTAAACTTGTCCTTAGAGGTACTTATCAAGTGAGCACTTTTAGTTATCTCTTGTTTTAGCCTTTCATTTTCTTGCACACAATAAGAAATGAACTCATTAAGAGACCACTTTTTTCCTTTGCGGTTATAAAGTGTCCTTAAATTGATTGAATCATGCATGAAAAGAAATCAAAACCAAATGCACGAGCAAATCATTAGATAGCTCAAGCTTTAATGCCTTTAGTTTTGAAACAAGATGAGACATCTCCATGACGTACTCCCGAATGTTTCCTTTAGTTTTATATTTTAGTAAAACTAAGATCGCTAAAAGCCTACGAGTTTCGGCCTTATCAATTTTTACATAACGTTTTTCAATTTATTCAAGAAATTCCTTAGCAGTAGTTATATTATCGTACACAGTGCCCCAGAATGTGACTGGAATTCTACTCTTCATAATCATAAGACTTATGCGGTTTGAATGATCCCGCTTATTCGAGTCCCATTTTAAATCAACGAAACTTTTATCCGTAAAAGTAATGTATTGTTTAGTCTTTAACACAATGTCTAGATCCATGCAGCTAGAACGATATGAACTTTCTCTTTCCAGTCCTTAAAATTTGGTCCCATTAAGCACATGAATTGAATTGATGTTGACAGATATTATAGAAGTAGATAGATTAACTGAATAGAGAACTCAAGCCTAAACAGCATGAATTCACATGGGAAACCATATTAAACAATCAATAAATTCAAATAATGATGGGCCCATCATAAGAGATTAGACACAAAATCGATATTTTACTCTTTGAATGGAAACATCTTGTAAGTAGTACTCTTGATGTAGTAATCAAATATTGACAACAAAATATGTCAAATAATAAATCTATCTTTGGATCGATTTATTGTTCACATAAAAAACTTTATAATTGTCACATATTGATTACCACGGGTTTAACACCCTGACTCGCATGGATTAAAACGTCACTAGATTAATTGTACTTTAGCCGTAAACTCAATAATTAACTATACTTTTAGCGGAAAACATAAAGATTTAATTTGAGAATTTGTGTCAAGAATTATTTAATTCTTAATCTTCATTTCATATTAAGGAATCATGTAATAATTTCTTAGAAATAAAGTCACTTTTGGGCAGTAGCAAAAATAGTAAAATGATACTAAAATTTGAAAAAAGTCCGTGCAAATTCTACTGTTTACATGAACAATGGCATGCACCAAAAAAAATTAGGTAAAGAAATATATATATAGAAAAAAACAACATAATTCAATACTAGAAACGTATTCAAAAAAAATATCTTTAGAATGTTTTCCATGTACGTATCATTTATTGACATGAAATCATAGGCGGAAAATAAAAGTAAATGTTGTTGTTTTGCGTTCTATATCAAACAACAGTTGTCAAAAATAAATTCGTTTGCATAGCTATCAACTCCGAAAGTTTATGAAATTTTATAGTAAAGTAGGAAACTATTTATAATATAACATATCCAAAAATCAGCTTATGTTGGCATCATATGAGGTACTGAAATATTTTTCAAAACCCCCGCAACGACACGGTTTGGAAGGTAACACATCACAGTTTACTTGAAGTGACATATAAAATTCTACAGACTTCAGATCAACATGATTTCAACTTTATTTAGTAGCTAATCTATGAGGCTATCAAACCCCACTGGTTTTGTCCAAAATTCCAAGTAACGATCGAGTTATAAAATTTTTTAAATCAAGGCATTACCTGAAATTGGGTTAATAAGCCAGTCACTGAAGTTTAAAAATCATCCAAGTCAACACTGAATTTTGCAAAAAGTTTACACGAGGTCACTGAACTTTACAAAAAGGATTCCACGGGTCACTAAACTTTACAAATCATCACATTCATCACTAAACTTTGTAAACGTTTCCCAGGGAATCACAGTGATCCCTTGGAAAACGTTTTGCAAAGTTCAGTGACCATGTGGAAATGTTTTACAAGTTTAGTGATGCATGGAGTAATTTTTAAAGTTCAGTGACCCCGTGTAAATCTTTTGCAAAGTTCAATGATAACTTGAGTAATTTTTAAAGTTTAGTGACTATGTGAAAACTTTTTGCAAAGTTCAATGATCATTTGGGTTATTAAGCTGCTAAAATTTTAAACAAACATCAACATTAAATTGCTAACACTTTTTTTTTCATAATCAAATTAAAAATATTAAGTCAACGGCTCCTCCATAGCGTGCATCATCCTCTAATATCATCCACGCCCCAAGCAAAACAAATCAACATGTATGAAGGGATTTAACTCATGAGTTTGAGACTCAATGGATATCATCGGTGCATTTCGTTATCAAATTAGAAAATTCAAACTGTAGATTCATACCGTCGCACGTAGAGGGATTTCCGACAAAATCCAATTTCTATAGATTTATCATAACACGTAAAGCCGAAGAATGATTGTTCAAACTATTGTAGTGCCGAAGCACCGTATTAAGAGTTACCAATTCATTCAAACTTTTTACGAAAAATCATAATTTGAAAATGAAATAACTACTTGAAAATCTACCTACCTTCGTTTGATACTTTTGGATCGATGAAGTTGGACGTAATTATTGCTTCCCAAATGCAACCCCGATGCCTTTAAACAATCTGCTTCACTTTGCTTTCCCTTACTTGATTTTTTTTTTTGTTCAAAGTGTATATATTTTAATGTATAAATTTCACATATATTAGAAAGTGTGAATAGTTTGGAAACGAAAGGTAAGAAAATGATTGCATTCATCACTAGCCAATTAAAGAGAATTTAAAATGGGTTAATTGGTTAATTGTAGTTTCATTCCTTATGTTATACGTGTGTTTGTGTACAAATGCTAAATGTATATGAATATAATCTGAGGTTTAATGCGATATTTCAATCTACAATTATGAGATTTAATACTTCGACTATTCAACAAAACTATGAAAACAGGTGTGAGTATGATTTGAGGGAAATGAAATGAATTGGGTTTTTAAATCACTACAATAAAAATAGTCATT
>CAIGRK010031622.1:0-12574 GCA_903798315.1 Fraxinus greggii | reverse complement strand
TTTTTCGGGGTCAATAGATTGACGCCATCTGTGAGAACGTTACTGTAACTACGAGTATCCCCGCGAAAGAAAAAGATTATCGAGATATTTGGTCGATATCCCCCCTTGAAAAAGGGATTCATTTTTGAAGAAAGAACAAGCTGTAAACTAAGTCTTCATTATTTGGGAGAAAAGCACTTGCAGCTCCAAACCAATGAGCTCCAGCAACGAAGAAGTAGATCCAAGGAGAGTAAGGGAGATCTCTGAGGAAGAGATCATCCGACATAACGTTACACATCAATGGCCTTATCATCGATATAGCAGGGGGGAATTACTACGCGACTGACTGTCGAAATGGCTTGCATGGACGCTAACATGAGGAACATTACGGCCCAGAATGTAGCCATGCAGGAACTCCTCATGCAGGTACAAAATCAAGGTGGCTTCCAAGCCCATCAGAATCCTACGTAATCGGTTCGTGACTGGTGAGCTGAAGTGAAGTCGAGCAGGAGAACTCATCAGAGTCCACTAAGAGAGGCTCCAGTTGAAAGAGAAGTGGAAATAGACACTTCAAACTACACTGCCGCCCTACTTGACAGAGCCCTGGCTGGGGGGGAGATAAATTTTCCCCAGATTATGAAGAGCGGCATCAGAGGTCTGTAAGTGTGTTTGATCGGATTGGGCAAATGCCTAGAAATAGGGATCAGTCCACCCATCAAACAGTTCACCCTCAAGAATGCATGCAAAGCCAAGTTCAGGCTCCTCCGCCTAGGAATAGGTGAGAAAGGCGGAACCTTGTGGAATGGGGAAACCAGGGAACCTCACAATAGCCACTTCACCCTTTAGCAGATGGGAACGATTCTGACGAGCCGTGTCAATCTTTTAAGCTGCATGATGACGATGACAACCTCCTCTCCTCCAAGGAACTTCGTAGCTTTCTGATGCCCAGAACTTTGTTCCTTCCACAATTCTAAGTATGAGGGAAAGGCTGACCCAGAGAAACACCTCAACAAGTACAAAACACAGATAAGTCCTCAAGGCACTACACCCGCTCTAAAATGCAAGACCTTTCACTTAAAGCTCAGCGGCGAGGTTGAAGTGTGGTATAGTAGGTTGGCACCTCTTAGTATTAGGAGTGGCCAGATCTAAAGAATGCATTTTTGAACCAATACTTGTCAAGGAAGGATGAAGAGGTGCCAATCTAGTGCCTCCAGGATATGAGGCAAGCGGCGAGGGTAACCTTGAAAAGTTACCTCGCCCATTTTGCTGATGAGATAACCTATTGCGAACAAGGCAGGGACAAAGAAGCCCTCTCAACTCTCAAGGGAGAACTGAATATGAATACGTTGTTTTGGAGAGATATTCGAAGTAAAAATGCCTCTACCTACGACAAATCGGCAGAGATGATGAAAATTGAAATTTTCAATGAAGAGATGATTGATCACTAGAGCAGGGTGGCACAAGGACTCCCTCCGCTTTAGAGGCAAATCGGTAGGGGGCCCACCTCGCAGATCGTGAGCCAGCAATGGACTCAGGCCAGACACACAGTGGCCCCCGCTCTGGACAGGCGTTGGCTACAGTCACTCTGAATACATTACCAACGTTGGCTACGAAAACATTGGACCTAGTAATAACGATGCGACAAGAAATCCTAGGAAACCCTCTACCTCTAGGAATAGAGGTAGAGGCAGATGACCAAGAAATAGGCCCCGAGAGGAGCCACAACCCTATTACACGTTCCACCGCTTCTATGGCCTTGATATGAGTGAGTTCCGAGAAGCCTTGTGGTTTGCGAGAAACAACGCTCGTAGTGCTAGGGAGAATCGCTCGTGGGATGAAATCCCGAGGTAAAACTTACCAGGAGGGGCGAAATGAGGCGACTAGGAATGAGGACAGGGAGAGATCCAGAAGTGGACAACGACCCATGAGAGACCAGACTGCCACTAATGAACACCAGCCCTTTGAGAAATCGACATAATTATCGGGGGACCGCCTAGTGGTGAG
Source organism: Fraxinus greggii (assembly GCA_903798315.1). Lineage (NCBI taxonomy): Eukaryota > Viridiplantae > Streptophyta > Magnoliopsida > Lamiales > Oleaceae > Fraxinus > Fraxinus greggii. The sequence continues at coordinate 10,591 of CAIGRK010031622.1, read as the reverse complement.
AGCCGTGGTGGCTCAAAATAGATTAAAACACATGCTAGTAGATAACTGGAGTTCAGTCAGTATCCTCTTTGACGTCTCCCTTATTAGAGTTCACCGAAGATAGCATTATTCCAAGATGAAGGATTACCCGGGCTGTTGAAATGGGAACCATGCCTCTAGTAGCACATAACTTCATGGAATTCTTGGTAGTTGACCACCGGTCTACGTACCATGGAGTGTTAGGAAGATCAGCCCTAAAGAAACTATAGGCAGTCACCTCCATCCATCACCTACGTATGAAATTCCCCCACTGAACAAGGAATAGCCACCATCTGAGATGATCAGATGGGCTCTAGAGAATGTTGCCTCAATTCCTTGAGAAAGGCTAGGCTAAGGGGATTTAACATGGTGCTCCTCAATACTGAGATATCTAAAGCCCCTGAAGATGGGTAATCCTCTACACAAGGAGATGTCGAAATGGCAGAGGCTTTTGTGAAAGGTCAACCTGAAAAGGTAGCCTTAGAAGAACTGGATCCTCAAACCATCGAGTCTGAATCATAAGTTGCTCCAATGGAAGAATTGGAAAGCTTTTCAGTGGATCCCCAAGATGCCTCAAAAGTCCCGCGAATAGGATAAGATTTAGGAGAGGAAAGGAAGAAAGATCTAATAGACTTCCTTATAAAGCACTCAGATGTCTTCGCATGGAAACACGAGAACGTGATCGAAATAGACCCGAAGGTTAGTTGCCACCATTTGTGAATCGATCCAAATCAAACCCCGCACAAGCAGAAGATGAGAGCCTTGAACGCGGAAAGGTACGAGGCTCCAATGGAAGAAGTGGAGAAATTATATTTCAGTATTTACTATTTAATGGATGTGAAACTATTATTTAATGTGCATCTGCAAGATGACGACTCATTTTGGCAAATCAATCTTAAAAATAATGTGCTCATTAGAATTTTAATCTGATTGAGTTGTTCATTCATGTTTAATGGGTTCTAATGATATATTTAGACTTGTGAGACCATCTTAAAATGTTAATTTTATTAAGAGAAATAATTCAAACTCTTATATATAGATCAATATTTCGATATTTAATCAATCTGAAGTTTTTCTCTCAATAGAAATTGAGAATTCAATCAAGTCTTGCTTAAATTAACAAAGACAACATTTACAAAAATGTTTTTAGGGATTATCTCAAGCATGCTGACATTAACACAGAATGACATATTTCTAAAATATTTAATTTATTAAAGGTTTTGTTCCCATGTAGTCGTATGAAACGAAAGAATACAAAAGAAAAGGTGGGTGGAAAGCGAGTTCCATCATATCCCTTCTAAGCGCTGGCGATAAGCGTCCATATCTCAAAATCTTCGTTCGCAACATTTACTACGGAACAATATTAAAAGCATCTCCAATACTGATCCTTTTTCGAGAACATTTTTTTATATAGAGAGCACCTTGATGGATTCTCAAAACTAAAGAGTCGAATATTTTATTAAAGTCCAATAATCAGTCTATATTTAATTTTTTATTTTGCTTATTCCAATAAATAATTATGGCTTAACGTTTTCTTTAAATTTTTTGGTTGCTTTCCTCCTCCGTATAAGTGCATATAAACTAGTGAAATAATTAGGGTAATTAGCATAAAACGTTTTCACTTTTCATTGTTATTGTGGAAAACGTCCTTACCTTTCATTTTTTGACATTTTCACCCTTATTTTCACCTTTCATTGTGTAAAAGGTCCTTTAGATCCATTTTCTCCATTAAAAATTATGAAATGACGAAAATATCCTCCCCTTTAAATAAAACAAAAGGAAAAAGAGAAAACTAATTGGAAATATAGTCCTAACTTTTTGAAAAGCGCAAATGAATCTCAAATAAATTATTAAAAGGGTAATTAGCACATAATGTCCCTATCTTTCACCTTTATTGCGAAAAAGTCCATATCTTTCATTTTTTTGGCATTTTCACCCTTAATTACATATTTGATTGTGCAAACAATCATTTCCATTCATTTTCATCCAATTTCTCAATAAAAAACTATGAAATAATGAACATACCATCATATTTAAATAAAAAATATTTTTTAATTTCTAATTCTTTAATAATTTATTTGGAACTCGTTTGCACTTTTTAATTTTTTAATTTTTTTAAATAAATTTAATTGGGACTCATTTGCACTTTTTATAAAAAAAATTTAATTTTTTTAATAATTTATTGGGGGCTCGTTTACACTTTTAAAAAAATGGACTATGGTTACAATTAATTCTTTAGCTTTTTTATTTAAATATGAGGGTATATTCGTCATTTCACTATTTTTTATTGAGATATTGAATGAAAATGGACAAAAATGATGGTTTGCGCTATCAAATATATAACTATGGAAGAAAATGCCAAAAAACGGTAGGGACATTTTTTGCAATAATAGTGAAAGGTAGAGACATTATGCGCTAATTACCTTTTTAATAATTTATTTGGGACTCATTTGTGCTTTTCAAAAATGTTAAGACTATGTTTGCAATTAATTTTTTTTTTCCTTTTGTTTTATTTAAAGGGAAGAATATTTTCGTCATTTCATAATTTTTAATTGAGAAAATAGACAAAATGACCTTTTGCGTAATGAAAGGTGAAAATAAGGATGAAAATGCCAAAAAATGAAAGGTAATGATGTTTTCCACAATAACAATGAAAGGTGATGACATTTTGTTCTAATTACCTAAATAATTAATGGCCACATTGAAAATTTTGTATAGAGGGTAGATTTGATTCTATATATTTGGATAAGATTCAAGCTTTATTTCAATTTTTAAAGATTGAGAGTTTATTGGACTTTAAAAAATGAGAATCAACTCACTGTAATGAATGAATAATGCTATTTATCTTTTAGATTGTTATCGATTTATGTGACAGTGAGATCATTATTATATTCAATGTTTTAAAACCCAGTTTAATCATTGACCCGAAAAAGTTAAAGGGTCAATGTTCAACCAGAATCAACTTGGCTTGAATCAGTGGTAAGAAATTATTGAGTAAATACAAATATATATGTATGAAATGTAGAATGTAAAATTTTTTATTTATTTTTTAGATATGATTATTTTATTCTTATTAATTTTTAATAATTATTAAATATATAAGTACAAAAATATATTTAAGAGAATATAAAATGCTAAATTTTACCCTTAAGATATAAAAACTGGAAATATATTTTTTACATAAAAATTTAACCTCTAAGGCTGCCAAATCCGGACCGGTTCAATGGGTTCTTGTAAACCGGTCGGTTATGGGTTTTCTGGATGAGTTTTTAATGAAATTGGCCTGAATAAGGAGCTGGTTCCTAATTTTACCGATTGAATCGGCAGGGTGGAGCTGGTTTAAAGATTGAGAGTTTATTGGACTTTATAAAATGAGGATCAACTCACTATAATAAATGAATAATGTTATTTATCTTTTAAATTGTTATCGGTTTGTCTGACAGTGGATCATCTCTAAAAATAAATTATATGATTATATCGCAATGAGCTCACTATCATAGATTGACGATCATGTAGACATTGATGAATATTACAACTCATAATAAAGAGAATGCATCCAGTAGAGAATCTATCGAAGGTACTCTAATTACACTTGGTTAAATATACGGATGTGAAAAATATCATTGTTGTAAAAGTGTAGGATAATTATTGATAATTCTTTGATCTTATCAGAATATTTAGATAAGTAATATATATTCTATTAGAACATGTTGTACTCTTATTATAACTTCATTTTGAACCCTATAAATATGGTGTCTTAGTTCTCGATAAAATACACACTTAACCCCTGTTTGACAATCATTATTTTAAAATTATTTAATTCTTAAACTCAATTTCAACCACACATTTACACAATAAAATATTTTGTATGTAAACCCAAATTTTTTTTCTAATTTTTAACCACACATTCTTCTAAAATTACTATCCAAAAAATTTTGGCCATCAAATAGGGACCAGTCTTGACTCTATTTCTTCTCTTATAATTTTTTGTTTCTTTAGTTTTATAACGACTTCTTTATGGGGCAATTTTTTATTGCCTATATTTGGAAAACAATGTAAATTACTTATAATATTTAATCATAACCAAATTTTATTTTTACTCGCACATTTACAAGTATTATGTACTTCTTATTCATATATCATGGAACTTACTATTGTTTTCATTATAATGAGACTGTAAGAAAATTATAATGAAATCCTAATACACGCATTAGTTAGACAACTATTCTAATTGTTGGACATTGTTCAAATTAGCAATGAGGAGTTATTTTGGAAGTGGTTAACCATGAGAAAACAAGCGAAAGCAAAACGAGAACAAAAAATGGTGAATCGAAAAATGGCCAAGCTGTCGCCCAGTCTTGTGTCGCAATTACAGTGGTCATTTTGTTGAACTGGGAAGGAGCCCGATTTTGTATGGGGCGGCCGTCTAGTACAAAAATTTGTCCGTTGGATTTTTGAATTCATGTGTCGTTTTGAAGGGTTTCGTACTTTTTTGGCTTGGATGTTGCACATTTTCGTGCATGGTGATTGTAATTCTATATATATGAGTGATTTCATGATTGAAAATATATTAAAAACATCAAATTGATTTCTTTACATTCAAAATCTAAGATCAAACAAAGTTTTTATAATTTTGTTCTTTATTTCCTTTTTTCAAGTTTTGTTTGTTTGATTCAAAGTTAGATTAAGGTTTGTTTATTCCTACAAACTATTTGCCATAAAAGCCTTCAAGCACTTACCGTGGCGGTAGCAAATATCGTTTGAGGACAACGACTCCTAATCGTGTGCAAATATTCCATTTTGGCGATTTTTTGTTGCTGGTTTTATTTTTGTACTTCATCAACTTTGGACAACAATCTCAAACGATATCTTCAACATGAAGAACGAGACAACCATGGCTACGATAAAGATGATGTATCAAGATCTTGTGAGGTTTGACAGATTCGAAAAGTTAAACTTTACAAGATGGAATGACAACTTGAAGTTTCTTTTTACAACCTTGGAGATCTTTTATATCTTAAATCAGGACTTGACGCTATTGTCTGAACCAACCCCAAATGACACCGACGAAACAAGGATGGAAAGGGAGAAAAGAAAAGAGGAAGATGACGAATTGATATGTAGATGACATATTATGAACGCTCTCTCCGATCACCTCTATGATCTCTACACAAATAAAACCTCAGCAAATGATTTATGGAAATCGTTGGAAACCAAATACAACCGAGGAGAAAAGTACCAAAAAGTTTCTCATTACGAAGTATTTTATTTCAAATTGTTAGATAAATTGCCTTTGTTAGAACAAGTCCATGAGTTGCAAATAATTGTCAGTAAAATGAAGGCAGTGAAGATTGATCTTCCTGAAACCTTCCAAGTTAGTGTAATCAATGAGAAATTGTCATCTTCATGGAAAGGTTATAGGAAGAAAATCCTTCACAATTTCCAAAATTATTCTTTGGAAGAAATTCAAAAACATTTTGGAATTGCGTAAGAGTCAAGGGTATGAAATTGGAATGAACATTCTCATGAAGAACTTCCAAAGCCCATGTCGTGGATCAGCCAAACAAATACAACAAGGATTCGAAGAAGAGAAAATCCACGAACACCAACAAAGATAACAAGAATAAGAAGAAATTCAAAGTTTCTTGTTAAGTGTGTGACAAATCCAGACATTGTGCTTGGGATTGCAGATACCACAAACAACCAACGCAAGATGGCAAAGTAAACTCTGTTGACAACATCATTGCTACCATGAACATTGTGAATTCGGTCAAAGGAAATGTTCAAGGATGGTGGTATGATACTTGTGCCACCACACATGAGTGTTATGATAGATCCCTTTTCAAAATCTATCAAGAAGTGGATGATGGACATATTCAAATAGGGAATGAAGTTCAATCAAAGGTTGTTGGCAAAGAAAGCATAGACTTATAATTCACATCCGACAAGAAGATCATATTAATAAATGTATTGTGTGTACTGGATATGAATTTAAATCTTGTAAGTGGTGATTTTTTTGGAAAATCATAAATAAAATTCATGTATGAGTCGGTCAAACTTATACTTTTCCGGAAGGTGTATTTGTTGAAAAATGCTATTTTAGTGATGGAATTGTCAAATTTTGTACCATCGAGAATAATATCAATAAAACTACAAATTTAACTTATGTTATTGAGTCTATTTCTTTACGTCATGATATACTAAGACATGTTAGCTTTTTTACTTTAAAAAAGAATGATTAAAATCAGAATGATTTCCTGCGAAAACGTAGAATATAATAAATGTAAATTGTGTTAAGTCTAAAATGATTAAAAAATATTTTCATAGTGTTGAAAGAAAATTTAATTTGTTAGACTTAATTCATTTCGATATATGTGAATTAAATGAAATGTCATTTCGATATATGTGAATTAAATGAAATGTTAATTAGAGGAGGTAATAGACACTTCACAACATTTATATATGATCAATCTGGCTTTTGCTATATCTACTTCATGAAACATAAGGGTGAAGCATTTAAAATGTTTAAGATATACAAAGTCGAAGTAGAAAATCAATGAAATAGAAAAATTAAAATTCTTAGAAGGGAGAAAGAATGTGAATACATCTCTAGTGAATTTAATCTTTTTTGTGAACAACATGTATATATCAATGTAGTGTACCTAAAACACCCTAACAAAATGGTTTGGTTGAGAGAAATAAAGGACACTAGTTGAAACGAAAAATGCTACGTTATTAAATGCTAAGTAGCCATCTAATTTATGGGGTGAAGTTTTATTAAGTGCGTATCACATAATTAATAGAATTTCTTCTAAAAAAATTTAAGGTTTCTTTATATGAATTTTGGAAATAGAGACAAAACCGAACATTGATTATTTCAAGGTGTGTGGTGTCTTGCTTATAGTAAGAACACGGATTTTAAAATAACTAAATTTAGTCCTAGAGGGATAAAAAAAATCGCTTTTATAGGATATACCCAAAATAACAAGGCATATCATTTATTAAACTTGGAAACCAATGTTGTTATTGAATTCAGTGAAGTAGAGTTCTATGAGAATATGTTATTTTAGATAATAAATTCTCTAAAGGGACCTCAAGTGAAGATTCCTAGTTCTACAAAATCACAAGTAGAAACACTTTCCGAAAATGTTGACATAAGTGAACTTCGTATGAGTAAAAGAGCTCGAAAGGAAAAAGTGCTAGGACCGAATGAATTAGACTCTCAATTTATTTCTTTCTATTTAGTTGAGGGAAATGAGAAGAGTGTCACACGAACTACTCTTATGTTCTTTTAGTGGAAACTAATCCTAAAACTTATCAAGAAGATTGCGTCATCAAGAGATAGTACATTTTGGAAGGAAGCTGTAAATAATAAAATTAATTCAATAATGTCAAACAAAACTTGGGAATTGGTTGATTTACAATATGGATCAAAACCTAGAGGCTGCAAGTGGGTATTTAGGAGGAAGTACAGTGCAGATGATACTCTCAATACCTTTAAAGTTAGGTTAGTAACCAAAGGGTATCGATAAAAAGAATGAATATATTACTTTGACGCGTATGCACTAGTTGAGAATGTGATTAACAAGTTCAAACACTTGAACAATAAATATGCTAACATTCCATTTGATCCAAGTTTGAAACTCGTAAAGAAAGATGGAAGAGTTATAGCACAACTTAAGTATGCAATTGCTACCGGGAGTCTAATGTATGTTGTGTAATGACCCGACATAGAATTTGCAANAGGTTAGTAACCAAAGGGTATCGATAAAAAGAATGAATATATTACTTTGACGCGTATGCACTAGTTGAGAATGTGATTAACAAGTTCAAACACTTGAACAATAAATATGCTAACATTCCATTTGATCCAAGTTTGAAACTCGTAAAGAAAGATGGAAGAGTTATAGCACAACTTAAGTATGCAATTGCTACCGGGAGTCTAATGTATGTTGTGTAATGACCCGACATAGAATTTGCAATTAGTAAACTTATTCGGTTTACAAGCATCCAAAACATAGAATATTGGAGACCTAGAACATTAATCAGTTATTGGGAGGGTTTTTGGTTATTTGAGAAAACCAAATATCTAGGTCTCCAATATTCTATGTTTTGGCAGTCCTAGAAGGAATTACTGATACTGGTTGGATATCTAGTGTTGGTGAATAAATCAACATCGGGTTGGGTAATTACCATTAGAAGAGATGCGGCCTCTTGAAAAACCAAGAAACAAACATGTATTACTCACTTAACTATGGAATTAGAATTTGTGGCATTGGCTAAAATCGGAAAAGAAGCCGAATGGCTTAGAGACTTAATGTACGAAATTCCATTGGGAGAAATGAATAATTCTTCCATATCCATCTTGTGTGATAGTCAAGCCACTTTAGTTAGAGCATAAAATGAAGTGTGTAATAGTAAGTCTAGATATATGAGTCTTAAGACATGACTATGTGAGGAAATTAATCAAAGATAGAATAATTTCACTCACTTATGTGAAGTCAAATGAAAATATGTCTCATATGTCCAATAAATTGCTCACAAGAGAATTAGTGCAAAAACAACTAGTAGGATAGAGTTAAAACTGTGTAATTAAATCCACCAATGACGACAACCTTACCTGACTACACTAACAAGTATACTTTGGGTTCAAAGGGTAACAAGTTATTCGAAAACTGGATAGATTCAGCACTTATTTTTTTAAACCTATCCTAGGTTATAAGTGTTGATTGTCACGAATAGGAGGATTAAGTTTTTATAACTCTTAATAAAGTTCAGATCGGTGGAACAAATATCTCCAAAAGTGACAAAGATGCTGCAAAACTTTTACCTATATAAACTTCGAGGTGGTGCGCTTTAGTAGAGTATCGAAGTTTCCCTCTTAAAAGTTTATTAATAGGAGAAGCGCAAGGTCATAAAAATGTTAAATGAAATTGTTTGAAACTTGGAATACTTAATACTTGTGTGTGTGATTTCACTAGTATCATCACTATTGTCCCCGAAAAATGGCTCCGATACGTGGCCAACAAAATAACATTCTACATAAGCTTCTTCCTGCGTACGGTAACACACCATTAGTCACTTGTGGCCTTTTTCGGTGGGGATGGAAACGGTCGCGAGTACTCCAACGGTCAAGTCAGTATTTCGTCAATCGGAAAGTGGTGCCCGACGGTGAAGTGGTCACGGGACATGGTTGAGAATATGTGTAAATATAGTGAAAGACTCTTTAGAATTAAAGACTAGAATGGGCACCCATTTCCTTACCATTGTGTGGGGGTATTTATATTAGAGAAGGGAAGATGAGAACCGTTGGATGCGGAACACATGGCTTTGAATCCCGAATGTTTCATCTTTCATAAGCGTCAGTCTGTCAATCCATAGGCTTGTGGGCATTAAATGATTTCTAACATAGCAACTGAGTTGACCATTTGTATTATGCCACTCGTCCCATCAATCAGGCAGGGACTTGGCTTTAGATAGATCTCATAAAAGATCTTAGTAGAGGTGTGTCGAAGCGGATTGTAAGGCATAACAAATGTGGAGTGCGGGCCTATGCATCCGCCATGAATGGAGGATGAGTTCAGCTCTTCTAAAAAGAAGGGCAATAGTATTTTAGTTCGGAGTTATGGAATCAGTTCATCCGACATATATTCAGTTCGTCTGCCACGTGGTAACACTAGATCAGTTCGGCCAACACGTGGTGGAGAGATGGATGGACGAGGTGGAGGGTCTCAGAAAGCCCATAACAACAGTCCCTCAAGTTTGTGTATGGATATTTATATAATGCATGGAATTTGTAGATGCGGTTATATCGTGTTATTCTATGGGGTGTATGAATTAATTGTAAACGAGACGAAAATGTATGCAAGAGCGAAGTCCTGATGGAAGGACGAAGCGTTGAGTGCGACTTTGGGAGAAGTTGTTCAAAACATTCCCATCTGAAGGACGAAGTGATAGGCTTTGGCAACTTTGAGAAAAGTTGTTGTAAGGAGAACTCCTAGTTGGAGGATGAAGTGATAGGTGTTGGCAACTTTGAGAAAAGTTGTTTCGAGGTGAAGTTCTAGTTGGAGGGCGAAGTGATGGGTGTAGGCAACTTTGAGAAAAGTTGTTGCAGAGGCAAAGTCCTAGCTGAAGGTCGAAGTGATAGGTGTTGAGATAACATTGGGTTGTGTGTTAATGATTTGACAACTCTCGCGTCTTCCCAAGGTAGCTTTTGTGGGCGTTGCTTGCTTCCAACACACGTCTCCAAGGCCATAAATGGTAATTATGGCAACAGTTGGGAGAATTCAAGGTGACGCATCTCGGCTGGTACGTGAATTACACCGCTTCATCAGGACTATCTGCTTGTGTGACCTTTGGTTTCAACTGTTATGATGGATCGTGGGTTTGGACGGTCAACATTTTCCTGTTGTTTGCAGGTTCTCTTTCGAGGTGCGAGATCTCTAAAAAAGACTGGGATATCATTCATCACATCTACCAGCAATCCTTCAATTAGCGAAGCTTTAGCGAACTGATTGGTAAGAACGCCAGCTTCACACTAAACGGACTGATGGCAACGCAAGGTGAACTTTAT
>CAIGRK010031591.1:0-10606 GCA_903798315.1 Fraxinus greggii | reverse complement strand
CTGCCTTGAAGGATGTTTTTGATCAACATGCTCGGGCAGGACACGGTTGTGCTATAAATTGCTCCTTTATGAAACAAAGGAGTGAGATGGTCCACGTTTCATTAGTTGGAAGCAAGACTATGTTACCATTAGAGTTGACATCTAACAGTATGTCCTCGAAAATTTTGTCGTTATATCTTTGGCATTTGTTAACCGGGATTTGTGAGCTTGCCTCACTCGTCAAGGTCGACATTGAGCGTTTTAGCTGACTCAGTTGACGTCCACAAGCTAGTGCATTAAATGAGTTTTGCCTTTCCCCCGTAATAAAAATATGGAATAATTGCTGAAAAAATTTCAAACCTTTGAAACATTAACAGACTTTTCTCAAAGATTTGATTTATTGCAACTGTCACCCCTAATCTCTCCAAACATTGCAGTTGAGGCCCTTTTGGATGATTTCCATCCATTTCTCCTTTAATTAACCACCAAAATAAAAAATAACTGATCAATTTCTACCAAAATAGAGGAGGACAAAATGGCAACTTACTAATTTTTCCATAAAATAATTAAAAATTTAAATAATAATAAAAAAGGAAAATGTATATTCTACCTCACCCAACCCCCGCGCACAAGCCCAACACTTCAACCCAAAATAAAAAATCTGTCACGTCCACCGCCATTGACCACGACCACCACTACCATGAACACCAGAAACCAAGAACAATAGCTCCAAGAAATGAACAATAATAATAATATTAAAAAAAGCCTAAATGGAGCCGCCACACTTCACCACTTTAACAACCACCTTGTTGCCACCAAAGCCGTGAGAAAAATATCTCCCACACCGGTGGTATCACACCTCGAACACAAAATAGATTCTCTTCAGAGAAGAAGAATAAATAATCACAAAATGTGGGAAATAGCTTGATTGTTTATTTCCAACAAAGACTACCAAATATTCTAAATAAATGCTCGATTATTTGTTTCAATGTCAAACTTACATTAGCAACAATGGTTACAAATGGTACTACAGTCCTCTACAAGATTTACTTAGAACAATTCTTTTGCACTTGAAGATACATGCAGCGAAAAATCCTACTGCACTTCTCCAAAATTTTTGACCGCTTACATTCTCCAAAAAATTATTGATCTCTGGTAGGTGTTGGCGCTAACGGTTTATGTTGGTTTCGATGATTTTCGCTAGCGACGATGGTGAGAGATGGATTGGGATTATGTGATTTCTTTTATTTTAATTTGTTTTAGGGAAAATTGCAGTTGTGGTCCCAAATCTTTTCCTTTTTTTGCATACTTTACCTTAACCTTCATTTTGTGCCACCACAGGTCCTAAAACTTTGAGAAATTCGCAGATGCAGTCCAAAATGACGAAAAACGTTAGTTCCACCGTCAGTTGACCTCAAAAATGGAAAAAAGGCAAATTTTGACCAATTTAAACTGGGGCATTTTCGTCCAATTCTATTTTCCCCTTTTTATGTACTAATCATTGTTCATTTCCCTCATTTTTCAGGTCTTATATATTATTCTCTATCCATTTATCTTAGGTTATTTCATCATGAATATGGAGAGCAATGTATCTAGTTGTGGTGACCATATGCATATGAAGATCTCATGGACGAACTTGAACCCAGGAAAAATATTTCTCACTTGCCCATGATGTCAGGATGTCGATGGATGTAACTTCTTTGATTGGTACGACCTTTCAATGTGGGACAGATCGAGGGATATAATCCCTGGATTTCTACGTGTTAGAAGAGAGATGGAAGCTGAACTAAACACCCGATGTGCAAGAAGTCGTGGTTCATAAAAGATTTGGATATTAGAATTTGTATGTGGAGTTTTTGTGAATTGTGTGCATAGATTTGTGTTAGGTTTTTTAGCTCAGATGTTGTGTTTGTGTTTTGGAAGGTGGGTTTATGAGTTAGAAATCAAGTGTTGTCTACGATCTTGTAACTTGTTTTCCATTAAATAAGACATGTCATCATTCAACTGTGTTGCCCCAATTTTCATTTCTCACGGTTTCCTCCCCCTGTGAGCAAATACTTCAAAATGACGGGAAAAATCTATTCGAAAACCTTTTGTAGTTGGTGCATTGTAAATCTCAAATATTTTCAATTAGTCATACATAAAGACCCAAACCTTTCACTATATCGCATCATAGATCCCAAACATTTGTTTTTGAATGGATATAAAGTCTCAAACTTTTTGAATGAGTTGCATAGTAGGTCTCAAACCTTTTAAGGAGTTGAATCTTATGTCCCAATTCTTTACTTGAGCCAGAATATCTATTTCACTGCTTTTGGTGCCAATTCCAAACCTGTTTAACTTCCAAAGCACTAGAACATAATGATAAAAAAACATTAAAGATACAAAGAACAATTTTTTCATTGGAATATTCACATTTTACATCATAATTCACTTGTTCATCATACAAAAGCAATTCCAAGTTCGTTCTACAAAAGGTAATCACACAAAAAACTCCATCATACAAAAAGTTTGTTCAAATGGATCATCATACAAAAAACTAAGTTATTTTTTGTCCATTTTTCTTCTTCTTTGCCTGTGGCTCGATGGGAGTAAAAGTCTTTCTCTTTCCCTTGCCTTGTGATGAAGTTGGCGTTGTATCCTATTGTATAGAGGCATTTCTCTTTCCCTTGCCCTGTGATTGAGTTGGATGTGTATCATGTTCTGTATTTTGCCGTGAATCTGCCTCAAAACATGTTCTCTTGTTATGACATATCCCCCACCACATCTTTGACATGTCATCTTCATTCCAGTCCTTGCTATTTTGGTCCCTGCAAGTGGCTCTACTTGCATTTTTTTCTCAACTTCTTAGGTCTGCATACGTGTTTCTTCTTTATAGGTGGATTTAGATGATGTTTCCCTAGCTCTGGCCACAACTCAGGACTTGACATTGGTTGGATGACTGGGATATAGGAACGGTAAGCTTCTTTGCTGTAGCATACATCTACATATTCATATATGCCAATATTTCTTGATAGCATATCAGGCGTTGTCTGCGCACAAGGTATTTCAGTAAGTTTCCATTTTCTACATGCACAGTCCACACTCTATCCCATTCCATCCCTATTCTAACTTCAAACTTTTCAATTCCAGCATAGTGACCCTTTGAGAACCTTGCATCTGCCTTCGCTTTCTCAACAATACTCATAACTCTAGGACCAAAAGCATGATCCCACCTTTGTGCAGCTTTTCTTTTGGCATTCATTATCAGCATTTGTTGATGTCTTATCTTCTCAAGCATTGAGATAATAGGATTTTCTCTTGCAATCAATATGGAATAGTTGAATGCCTCACACAAGTTATTTAGTAGGATGTCGCACTTTGAATAATCTTGAAAATGTGATCTGCTCCACTGTGATGGTGGTTTCTCATTGAACCATTTAAACATTGCTTCATTCATATTTTTCATTTCATTCATTGCACTTCTCCATTCTGGCACTATTGTTGCCCATGTTACAGCCCAAAACATGCTCTTCATAGTCAGCCCTTTATGCAGTAAGGTGAAATTGCTGTATAAATGTCTTGTACAACACCCATGCTCAGCATCCTCACATAACAAATTTGTGGAGTCTACCAAGCCCTTCTGTTTGTCAGAAATATGGGTTCAAGTTCTAGCATTATACATCCCAATATCAATTGTTAAAAGTTCTAAGAACCATTCCCAATTTGTTTTGTTCTCCGCATCCATCACAACCCAAGCTACATGAAGCATGTAGTTATCGGCTTCAATACCTACGACAGCCAACAAATGTCCACCTTGTGCAGTTTTTAGGAAATATCCATCCATACCAATCACATTCCTACACCCAGAAAACCTTCTTTGCAAGCCCCCAAACATATATATATTCTTTTGAATGTTTGACCTCGCCCTTCAATTTTCACTGTACTACCAAGATTAGTTATTTTCAACTTATCACTATAGTCCCACAGGATGTTGTACTGTTTAGCCACAATTCTATTTACAACTTTTGCACATTTAGCTCTTTGTCCTATAAAATTGAAGTTTAGAGATCTCATACAAGCAATCATCCCTCACTGTTTCTGTAAAACTATTTATAGACAAGTTTTTATCAGATCCGAACTTCCTTATATACTTTTTTGCCAAGTAACCATCATATACTCTTCTATTCTGCCACACCATTGTGTATGTATGTTCATATCTAAATGTGTTAATTCTGAAACTTTTGTTTGGTTGCTGGAAGGCATACAAAACCTATGACCATTTATCTTGTTATTTGACTCGTAGTTTTGTTTCTTCATTCTTTACATATCTTATATACTTTGCATTTTTAACGAAATACTGTACAACTTCTTCCCTCAATATCTTTATGTTGTCAAACTTCATGCTTGTAGGATTAAACAAAGGTTTAGTCCTATTTGGATTCAATCGGTTTAGTTTTAAATGATATGAACATAAAAATTTCTTCTTCGTACCTATTTGGAATTTTGGATCTTGCATGTCTGTAGCAGGATTAAACCAATGCTCTTTCCTGGCTCTTGAAGAGCCACCAACATTTTCAATATCACTTGGAATACTTCTAAGATCATCCGACTCATCATAATCTGTTCTATTACCATCTACTTGTCCTGCTGCACCCTCATGCTTTGTCCTCAGATTTTCATCACCAATATCAAAACCCTCAGACAACCTGAAGAATGTATCATCATCATCATCATCATCATCATCATCATTATCATCAATAGGCACATCTTCCTTCTGCTCATAATCTGGATCACTGAACTCCTCCATTATGCCTTCTTCAAATTCAAATTCCTTATTTTCTCCTCTAGTGTCAGTATAGTCCACATTTTCATCAACAACAGGTGCATCATCAGGTGGTGCATTTGCAGGGGGTGCAACATGCACCTCATTATAGTCATTCAGGTCTACCACTGGGCGAAGACTGGTTCTTCGCCTATAGGTTGATCAATCATCTTATCATCACTTGTAGGTACACGATCTTCTGCATATAAGTCACTTAATTCACCTGCAGGAGAAGGGGGTACATCTGCAAGTGATGTATCAACATGGGGTGAAGCAGCAGGTGCATCATGTTGTACTTCGGTAGATGTCTCATCTTGAGGTGAAACAGGTGACTCATTGTGATCTATAGCATATGCATCTTCATTGTGATCTGCAAGTACGTGATCTTCATCTGCATATAAGTCACTCGCTCCACCTGTAGGAACATCAACAGAAGTCCCTATATCCACTTCTATTTCATCAGTTGCACAATTGTTGTTAGCCTCATCCACAACATACAAGTCATCACCATCTAGAAAATTATCATAAACCTCCACTACATAGCATACATTATGCTCAAACTGTTTGTTAACATATAACTTCCCTTTTTCTTCCACCTCCTCCGACACTTCATCAGTGTCAACATCAACCCCTGAAATATCATGCCCTACTTTGTCGTCTCATGGCAATTCCAACACTTCAACAAGAATAAATAAGTAGATTCGTGTGATTTTTGTCCCTTAATAGACTTCGGAAGAAAAGTTGAAATGGCCAAAAACCACAGATTTGGGGTTGAAAAGTATGCCCCAAATTACTCTATACTAGTTTTGGATGATTTAACCATTGCTCTAGAAAATTAATAAGCATCAATTTTTTCATCTAATCAGAAAAAATTCCCATGCATGCCCTTAGAGGAGGTTTTAGTAATTTCGTAAAATCAGCTTCAAAAACTTGACTCATTGTTCAAATTGTGAATAGTTTTGTTTTCATTATTGAAATATTGCGTTCAATTAATATTAAAAAAGTTGTTTACTAACTTGATATGGTAAATCAAATACTATTTTTTTAGTCATGTATGAATTAAAATAAGGTTACTTTGAGGGTAAGTTAATGATTAAATTAAAATAAATCAACTTGTTTTTATTTTAAAAGTGAAATAAATTTTGGTTTTGAAGAAATTAAGAGAAAATAATTAGGAAAAGGCTGTTTGGCCCGATATTTAATCCCGGGCCAAGTAGCAGGGCTCAAATAATTTTTGAACGAGGATTCTATAGTTGGACCGTGCTTGCGTACAGGGTCAAACCAGTTAAACAGCAATACTAGCCAACAAAATAACCCTACTGTGTACATTACCTCATTAACTAATCCCCATCTTTCTGTCCAAAAATTCTTCGCCCAATCTCACTCGAGACACAACAATGTCAATTTTTACGTATTCTACGTACGAAGATATACCAACAGTAGGCTCGCCTTTTCTTTTTCTCTTAATTTTTGCTCAATATTGTTTTAATTTCTGGATCTTATTTTATTTTATTTTATGTGTGTTTTCAGTTGGATGATGTGAAACGTGAAATTAACAGCATCGTAGGGCTGCGTGAAATCAAGGTTCAATTGGAGAAAATTGTTGAGAAAATAATCTCTGCAGAACATGATGCCAGTTACAGTTTTCGAGTTGTTCCTCCCAAGCCCTTTCATATGGTGTTCATAGGAAACACTGGAACAGGTATACTCTATGAACCCTAATTGATATTCATTTTAATTTGTCAATACGTATGATAATTGGTTTCATCGGTTTTAACATAACTGGTTATGCATAAATTAGGGTTATTTTGTTTTTAGTGTTTTTCTGGTATAAATTTGAAGAGCAATCTACAATCCCGTAGAAACAAGTTCCAGAATAGTTGAAATAGTTGTTAAGGTTTGGGATTACTTAGTTCAGATTAGTAAAAATCATTTTTGTTAAATTCGTGGTTTATTAACAAATTTAGAGTCTCCAGGCTGCAGAGAGCTTGATACTATTTTTACCTTCTGTTAAAAAAAATAAAAATGTGAAAAGTAATTATTCAGGAATAGGTAAGAATGCATTTTGGAATAGTAAAATAACGGAAAATGTGTGGCTAAAAAATAAAGAAAAATTTTGGGTTTGCATGTAATACGTGTAGTTGAAAAGAAGAGAGGGGGGAACGTATTTTGGAAATAACGGGAATCTAAAAAATTTCACTTGATTAATCCCCTAATTTTCTAGCGCAGCTTTTACTTATTTGAGCATGCTGGTAATTCTAGTCATTATTTCATTGAAACTGTTTAACTGCCATGGTAATCAGACTTCATGGACCCAAAAAGGAGTAGATTCGATTAAAAAGTTAAGAGAACTACATTCTTTACATCCAGTTGAGGTTAATGATAAGCTAGAACACGGCTGTGCTTGGGCTGGAGGAGCGATGAACGGTAGAAACCTGAAGATCATGACAAGGCAAATTTCTTAAACATAAAATTATGCCACGGGTTTATGACATAGGAAGAAAAATTAAATCTTAGTGAAGAAGAATCTGAACATCTTCTTGGATACCAACTGATTGTAATGCTCCCTTTTGTAGTTTATTTTTTTGCTGCACGCTTTCCATTATCTGTTCTAGTACCAAAGCTAACTTGAGATATTTTATGCTGTATGATCTGCAGGAAAATCGACAGTAGCTCGAATTCTTGGAAAATTGTTTTATTTGTCTGGAGCTTTACCATCTCATGACGTAATTGAAACAGGACTAAGGGGAAAGGTTTGTCCTCGTAAATTACTTGGCAAAATTATACTGTAGCATTTAAATCATGTTCGCTTAAGTTCTTAAAAAAAGGTAAAGCTAAGTAACTTTTTGTTATTTTACTCTTTTCTTATGGTGAAGTTAAAAAATGTACTTATTTTGAAAGTAACTCTTACTTTAGCGCGTCAAAATAAGTAGTTTATTCATTTCTAACTTTGATCAATAATTTATTTTTTTATTTTATTTTATTTACTACAACAATGGAACTTTTTACTTGTCAGTAAGCTTTTTAAGCATATAACCAACCATGCTCTTATTTTCAAAAATTAGTCCTGTAACTAAAACTCTTGTCCTTATCAGATGAAAACCGGAGAAGGAGGTATATTGCTCGTAGATATAGATGAACAAGATCTTGACTCTAAGAAGTTGGAGGAAGTCATATCTATAATGGACGAGGAGGAAACATCAGTTATATTTGCAGGAAATCGTA
The DNA here is from genome assembly GCA_903798315.1 of Fraxinus greggii. Lineage (NCBI taxonomy): Eukaryota > Viridiplantae > Streptophyta > Magnoliopsida > Lamiales > Oleaceae > Fraxinus > Fraxinus greggii. Next base: position 2,598 of record CAIGRK010031591.1, on the reverse strand, counting down.
CTGCATTGAATCGAACAATGAAGTTAAACAAGGAGTTGTACAAAAGATTTTTAGCAAGTTTACAATTTGACGACTTCACCTGTGAGGAGTTTGCGATGATTATTCAAAACAAGATGAATGATCAAGGAGAGGACAGCCTGTTGCGTGGTTTTGAGTTGGATGCTTCTTGCACCACTGATAATATAGCAAAGGCAATTGCTGAAGAGAGTTTCGAAGAATTACGTAGTCAGCTGAATGCATATTTGGTTGATCAAATGCTTCTGGAGGCAAAGGCGTGTTTGGAAAAAAGAGTTGGCGGTAAATCTGAAACAAAAATTTCTCTAAGAGATTTGGCCATGGGTATACGTAATGCGACTCAAATCTATAAGAAACTGTTGTGCCTGTAATTGTGCCAAGATAGCGTGGTCGTCAAAGGCATGCTTGGCACGGTAGATTAGAGTGGACAAAACACGAGTAGACTTCGAACACTAGACTAGCATATCTCATGTTTCGCTTTTTAAACGTGTCTCGTTAAGCTGTACCAAACAGGGTAACAGGCTATAAATAATGGTCTGGTTTATCATGTACTGTATTTTCATGGATACGATATTGATAACGCAAGTACTTTTTCATCTCCCATATCATTGTCTTCGAACAGTAAATTGTTTATTATATACTTGGCTAGATCATTACGAATTTTGTCCTCAACTTTTGACCTCTGTAGCATTTTTGTCTCCAATATTTTTCTCATAGCATCGTTACCCTTGACCTTTCATTAAGGGCCTGTTTGATTGGTTTGAAATCCATGAAAAATGTTACATTCAAGGAATTCAATTTCTATTTTGGCTGTTTTATATGAAAGTGAAAGTGGAGTTCGAAGTTCAAGGTACAATTACTTTAAACTTGTTTTTTGTTAATTTCAAGAAAAATGCATTCCTATGAGGTATTTGAATTTTTATTTTCCAACTTATACGGAATTATAGAGCTTTTCCACATTTGCCAATCAAACTGACCCTAATTTCTATTTCTTGTGCCCACAATTATTAAAAGGTCAGGGTTGACAGCGATGGCGTTAATTAATGAAAAATTAGAGTTAATGGTGCCAAGAAAAAAAAAACTGGGGCTAAAGTTGCTACGAGGATCAAATGGTTGGGGACATATATGTAATTTAACCAGCCAAAAAATATCTAATTTATTTTTTACAATACATCATTGTAATTTTGGTAAACAGTTTAAGATAATATATAATAAATTTTATTATCTTATAAATTAGAGATTTTGTCTGAATTATAATCTTAACTGATATTTGGTAGACAAATAAATGAAATGATGGTTATATTGATTCTTTTCCAAAAACAATTAATTTCTAATTCTGAATATGGCAATCAAATGAAAATTCTAATTTGTCCACTCATCTATAATATATTAAATATTACATTAAATGAGAATCGTTTTTGGACAATTCAACCATACTATAATTCAATTATTTCAATAATATCCTATTTTTTGTTTTTCAATATGTTTTTAATTTATTTAACAATTTAGTTACCATCAATATACATATACATTTGACATATTTATTTCACATATATGCTTACATTAATGTATAAATTCCTATTATTAATTCTCAATTAATTAACATTCACATTCATTTAATTAATATTTATCTTCATTTATATATTTTAGTATTATTAATTCTAATTACAAGTTAATTAGAATTTTACATTCAAGAATGCAATTCGTTATTTACGTCTATGAATGCTAATTAACATCCAGTTTTATTTAATTAAAAATTAAATAAATGATTTAACAATCATCGTCTTGTATATATATATTCTCTAGTATTAATTGTNTATTATTAATTCTCAATTAATTAACATTCACATTCATTTAATTAATATTTATCTTCATTTATATATTTTAGTATTATTAATTCTAATTACAAGTTAATTAGAATTTTACATTCAAGAATGCAATTCGTTATTTACGTCTATGAATGCTAATTAACATCCAGTTTTATTTAATTAAAAATTAAATAAATGATTTAATATTCATTGTCACGTATTTTCAGTGATATTAATTCTAAATTAATCAACATTCATGCATATTTAAATATTATTTTGACAACAGTTATAAATCATTTCATAACAACATGCCATGCTCGTTGAACGTTGTCTAGTTCAATATATATGTATTTAGAAGTGTAACCAAATGGTTGAGAAAGAGCTAAGCCATCAAGAAAAAATGAAGTCTCTTACCCGTTTATTACAATTGTAGAAAATATTTTTGCAATGAAATAAGTCTAATCTTTATTTACCGTTACGTAACCTTATAGAATTACGTCCCAGTTTCAAATTTTTTAACTACAGTTAAGCTGGAATGTAAACTTAGCTTTGCAAGTTTGGACATGCAACGATCAAGTTGGAGTCTGATTGAGAAACTAAAGCGAAGGTTTAAAATCAACTTGCTCGTATCAAAAAATGGGATCAATTTGATACTAAAACATTAGATTGAGGACCAATGGTGCAATTTTCCAAAATCATTTTTAACACACGAGTTGATCACGTAATATGTCAATTCCTCGCAGAGTACAATGGGCTTTATTCCCTCGCGCACGAA
>CAIGRK010031571.1:0-12129 GCA_903798315.1 Fraxinus greggii | reverse complement strand
CATGATTTTTTTTTTTTTTTTGGACTGTAATGAAACTTGAAGATCCCTTTAATCATTTTAAAAATTGTGGTACCTGCCCTGTTGTATGAAATTTGAGCCCTTGGACTGTATACATGATTTGAAGTAATAATTATCTAAACTAAATGGAATTGGTCGAAACCGTACATTTATTTTCTACTAAATTGTAATTAATTGTGCAGAAATAATGAGCATAAAATAAAAAGAAGAAATAATTCTGAAAATATGAATCAACATTTTCATGTATCTTGGTTTTGTTTTGTCATGTTTGATTTTATATCTAGCTTCATTTATTTATGAATAAAAGTATGGATATTTTTGTTGGTGAAAAATTGTATAAAATATTTCATTGATTAGTTTTTGGAAATATTAACTATGTTAAAGGACCTTTACTAAAGAGGCAGGTGTAATGCTTATGTTATCATTGTTATTCTTTGCTTTGTTCTATACCTACCAAACACTTCTATTAAGCTTCTCTCAGGATTTATCTTGCTGAAATTTTTATGATCCGTTTTCAGTTTTAGATGGAGAAAAGTATCTCATTTCTACATTCAATGAGCTTAAGATAAATGCAGACGTTCTTGATTAACTCCAATATCCTTATGACATAGTTGGCAGGAATGATTCAATAGTATTAGTGTGTGTTAAGAAAGAAAGAGAAGTTAAAATCTTAACATTCTACTATTCAGTCATGTTACAGTTCTATTTATGTGTCTTGTATTACCTATGTCTTCACTGCTTAATTTTTTTTCATTTCATGTAATCTGCTCTACTCATGTTGCTCACATAACTGTACCGCTGTTACTCAGATCATTACTCTAATACATCTTAAACAATATATTCGACATTGAGAAGTTGAGAGTGAAAGTATTGGGTGTTACTTTATGATGGGGAGCCAGATAAACAGATTGGATCAAGATTTATAGAGACTTTATGTTGAATTTAGCATTAAGGAGATATGGGAACATGGAATATGATTTCATGATAATAGGAGAAAGTTGAATTCATTGACCAAAAATCTGAATTCTCCAATATTCTTTTATTGAAAATGCCAAATGGTGAAGTTTTTGTTCTGGAAGGGGTAAATGATTTGACTTTAAAATGAGTAATTTAAACTGTTGCCTAAACTAGGACGTGATGCCTTCTCTGCCCTATATGAACTGATTTTATTCTATTTTTCCCCTTCTTTCCACAAGAGAAAGCCTTCTGAACTCATATCTCTGGATTGATTAACTGATTCTGTTGTTTAATGCAGATATTGGGCAGATACTTTTGGAAGCACAACACCGCTGGCTTCGTCCTACTGAGATTTGTGAAATTCTTAGTAATTATAAAAAATTCTGCATTACTCCGGAGCCTCCTAATAGACCTGCAAGTATGACTCTTATGTCATTTTTAACATAATATCAGTATCAGTTTGTGCTCTGAAAAACACCTGGCTCTATCTTTGTTCCCTCAATTCTACTCTATTGAGTTAATTTCTCCAAGATTTAGACCTTTTTTTACTGGTTTCTATAGTAACATAAATTTGTTTCTTTGGTGTGAGTTGATAAAGTACTGCTTATTCATCTTTCAAGGGACATATGTAACTTGTGCTTCCTATCTTGTAATGTGATGTTCTGATCTGCACTGAGATTATATCATCAATCTATTGTGATTTGTATTTCACAAAATTCATTTTTTTTTTTTTTGGGTGTATCCAATGAGCCTATGCATCTTTCCTAGACGGTTTTATTCAACATCTGCTCATTTTGTAGGTTACTCTATTCAGTGGTCCTCTTTCATTGCCATATTTCACCATCAAGTTATGTAGGCCAAAAAAAATTGTGATGATTTTCTTATGTACTTTTAGGTGGTTCCCTTTTTCTTTTTGACCGGAAGGTGCTGAGATACTTCCGGAAAGATGGTCATAATTGGAGGAAGAAGAAAGATGGAAAGACAGTGAAGGAGGCTCATGAAAGGCTCAAGGTAAGTGCCAGGTGATATTGCTCTGCTTTATGGACTTTAATTTTTCTGTTAGGAATCTGAAAAATTGCACTGGCAGTTTATTGTGTTGATGCTTCAAAACTTATATATCTAGAGCTCTATATTTTTTTCAGGCTGGAAGCGTTGATGTATTGCATTGCTACTATGCCCATGGAGAAGATAATGAAAATTTCCAAAGGCGTAGCTACTGGATGCTTGAAGAGTAAGTTCTAAAGTTTTGTCTGCTTTTATTGAACGTTTTTCCAATGCAAAAGATTATTACCTTCAATTTTGAAAGGATAGGAGGTGATATTTTTTTTCTTAGAAAGATAATAATGATTCAAGTTTCTGTTGCATTTTACAAGTTACATGCTTGCAGCTTTTTATTTTTTTAATCCTTTTCATTCATGAGGATTACAGAATTTCCCTGATGTGTGCCACAAAATGATTAAGACTTTACTTGTCCAACTATTATAAGTTGTTAGGTTCATTTGGAAACGATTAGAGTCTATGACTTGTGAAATTTTTGTTTTTCTTGTTGAAAAATTCTCCAAATAATATTCCCATAGGTACCAGGCCTTCTTTTCTCTGTGTTCGTGCTAAAGGTGCAAAGTGGGTTGGGCTACCTATTGTGCCAGCAAGAGTGAGGAAAAGTCCTGGCCGTGGGTGGCCAAGGATGCTTGGCCTGCATCCCACGTGGGCCTTTTCTCTGTTGTGCTTGATATTTTGGCTTATTTTTTGTGCTAAAAAGAAGCCAAATTTTGGAAAATCCACTCATGGTACAAGTGGTACAGCAAAACACACAAACTATTGTTGTACTTTTACCTTTCTTCTTTTCTCTTCCAGAAAAGTCTCACATTCCTTCCTTTCCCTCGTTCTTCCACATTTGTCTCACTGCTGGCCTGGGCCAACACGCAAAATTTTGAACCGTGACAGGCACATCATGAGACAGCTGACCGTGACATGGCCCACTTTACACCTGTGGTTTATGCTTGGATGATATCTATTTATTTGCTGAACTGTAAACATGTGATGAAATAAGTTAATTCGGAATTCTGGAAAAAAGCTATAGTTAAGACAGTGAGGCAGGATAGTGGACACATTTAGGCCCCTGTTCATTTTTGCTAAAAATTAAATTTTTAGTAGATTTGGATAAAAGTTATGAAATGTGTAGTTTGAAAGTTGATAAAAGTTGTGGGTCTCATGAAATGTGTGGTTGAAACTGAGTTTGTTGAAAAATGAGTTTTAGAAAATGGGAGCCATACAGGGGCTTAATTTTACTTATGAACATGTATGCTTGTTACTGTTATGTTTATTTCATGATTCAGTTTCTCACACAGTTTTTTATAATCCTGTATGTTGACTAAGAGTTTCTTGTAGGAATGCTAAAATTTGTCTGCTACTACCACTTGAACTCCTTTAATTTGAATTAGAATTTCTCAAAAATTGTGAATTTTGATTTGCTTCATTTATGCAACCACTATGTGTGTGCGTGCACCTGTAAAATGTCATTTTTTGTTTTTCTAAATTATGTACGTGTTGGTCATGTACGTGCATTTGCACATCTACACTGGTTAAGGATGTGTGGGATTCTTTTAATGAGGTACTAAAATATCTTAGTCTATCCTACAGTAACATTTTAAATGCCACAAATGACCTTATATGAATGTATATCACAATACTTGGGCTTCAAGGTCACAACTTCTACTCATTTTTCTTCTTATTGTTGTGCTTTTCCCTTGGAGGATTTCTGATTCTATTTATATGGCTGATTTCTGCCCAGGGAGCTATCTCACATAGTTCTTGTACACTACCGGGACGTAAAGGTAATGATCCAATCCTGTCATTCTGTTTTGTCAAGTTGGCTTGCATATAATTGAAGAGTTTTCAGCAAGTCCAATAATAAAAAAGTTGGTCGTCTTTTGCAAATTTGACTTAAACTGCAGGAGATTTGATATATCCTCGACAATTTGAAGGGTTAAAGCAGAATTTAAATTATGAAATAAAATCTCATATCCGAAGTACCTTCTATGAATTCAAGGACTATCTGTAGACTCTGTTCTTTAAATCATAGTTATAGTTAGTTTCTATGTTATTATGCCACTCATACCATTACCCCTGTCGACAAAAAAAAAAAAAAATACATGACACGGTCTGCATGTTCAATCCTTCGGAAAAAGACATGACTCCTCGACTCCCACCAATTCTCTAGCATTAGGGTACCACTACAATTTCTAACAAAAAAATACCGAGATTTGCTTTCATTTTTGTAATTTATCAATAATAATGCCTTCATTAAAACGCTTGACTATAATTTCTCCAGATTTTCAATTTACATAGGACATCTTCAGAATATTCTAATAATAACATAACTAATCTAAAATAGTGGTGACCGTTGCCCATATCCAAATTCCTATCTAGGTCTTCATCATTTTTATCTTTCCATGGTTCCTTAGTATGTTTATAGAGCTGTCATATTTCAAAAATCTATGTAATTTTATTTTGCAGGGAAACAGAACAAATTTCAGTCGCAATAGGGAGGCTGAAGTTATTCATGGTAGCCAAGAAACTGAAGAAGATATACACAACTCTGAGGTGGATAGCCCTGAATCTTCAAAATTTTACCGATGTGATTATCGAGGAACATCACAAGTTACAGATACTACTAGCCTGAACAGTGCTCAGGCTTCAGAGTACGAAGATGCTGAATCAGGTTTAGTTTTGTACGTTTGTTGTGTTTTAAGCCCAAATTAATTACAATGTGCGAATCTATAATGAAGATTTCACAATTTCTGTTTTCTATATATAGAAAAGTTACTATGAGAAATAATTTTTTCATCAGTCATCACATTAATGTTTGCAAATGCAGCATACAGCCGCCAAGCAAGTCCAGGATTCCAGTCTTTTAATGAGTTACAGTCCCCTGTGATACAGAATTTGGGAGATAGTTCTGTTCCTTATTATCCAGTCCCTACACCAAGTAATGTGTTGTGGTCATTTATTTTGTTCTTTATCATAGCATTTCTCCATAGTTCAAAATTGATAAGTTGTTTCTACTTTCGTGGTCAATTGGACAGTATAAGCCATATTGTATCTACATTTTTACATTTTAATTTGAAAAAGTTTTCAGATATTAGTATCTGATGTGAATTTATTACTAGATTTGTATGTTCCTCAAAAAATTAAAAATGTCAATAAGAAGATATGCTCATATAGCTATTTTATGCTGAAAGATAAGTTCACCAAAGTATGAATGGCGGAGTATATTTTCTGCTTTCATGTTCATTTGTATCGGTAATAATCCTGTACCTTTGCAGATAATTATCAAGGACAACTTACAGCTAGTGCTGTTATGAGTTTTGAATCAGTCACAGGAGAGAGAGTTACAACCCCCATGGATAATGGTTTGGCACATGAGATTCACCAAGACCTTGATTTCCCATCTTGGGAAAATGTCAAGGAAAGCAGTACCGCAGGCTATCAGTCTCTCAATGTTCAGCCATCCATTTCTTCGTCCCAACCTAGTATGATGAGTATGATGCTGGGCCAAGAAAATGAACTCCTGGGGCAAGTTTTTGATGGTGCTTTTGGTAAAAAGCAGGACTTTGGAAGCAATCTGGACGGCTTTGAAGAGTGGCAGGTTTGGTACCAATGAAATGTTATATATGTGCTTACTCTCTACCATAATAGGAGTCTTCAACGGTCGAACATGCCTTCATAGGGCATGTTTGGATTTGTTCAAAAACAGTAAAGTTTCTTTGGAATAAATTTTTTTCTCCGTACATGTTTCGATAACTTACCTCAGTTCTTACTTCTAAAGGAAAAAAGTTACTTTTTTGAAAGTAATTTTACCTTAACAGTAACTTGCTTATCTACTTATTGGAGATTTTTTAAGCTTAGCCAAAAATCTATATATAGTGAGTGAGCCATGTAAGTTAGCAGACTATACCCCTCTATATCATCCCTTTACCAGATCTCGTGTGACGTGGTATAAGTAGGTAATAGGTGACCTGAGGCTGAGCAAGACCTTTCGAGTGTATAGGTTCATGGGATGGGGTGGAATGGCTAATGCTTTAGCTAGAAGTAGGTTTGGATAGGTTAACTTACTCTCTGATAATTTTATTATATGGTAGGTACACTAGTACATCAGAAGTCGTTCTTAAAAGACGCTGGTTTTGTTGTTTAAAAACTGAATCCCATTTGCATGAAGCAATACTGAGGAATTACTTCAGGAACTAGAAGTTATTAATTTTATAGTGTTCTTTAAGTTACAATATAGCATCATCTGGGTGAAAGTTTTGAATTTATGTAAGGCATTGCAAAAAAAAATCTTCGTGCTTTCATTTATGGCCAAAATTTTCAAGACATTTCGAAACATGTTAGTTTTAAATTTAGTAAAAGAACCGCTAAATAGTTTTGGAACTATAAACTTTTAAATGTAATTAATTTAGGGAGCTTCCTTGTATGACAATCAATCACAGTGAAACCTATATAAACTCATTTTCATCTCAATATAATGAGATAGAGTTGCTATTTAATAGCCATTATTAGCTAAAAAGTAATGCAAATTTTTTTAATGGACTTTCTGTGCATTTATGAAAACAATCAAAAAAGCTTCATTTTTCAGGTTTCTTTGCAGTTCATGGAAATGAAAATAAAACTTTAAACCATGATTAATTAATAGCAGCTGCAAGTATTTATAAATTTTCATGTCTAGATTTAGCTCCGGTTTGACAACCATTATTTGGGATAAACAATATTTTGAATAGTGATTTTCAGGAGAATGTATGGATAAAAAGTACGGAAAAGTTTTGGGCTTACATGTAGAATATTTTATTATGTGAGTGTGGTTGAAAATGAGTATATGAGGAAAAAAGATTTTTTGAAATAATGGTTGTCAAACAGGGACTTACTAGGTTGTGAGCTTGTTCACCAAACTACTCTGCAAATGATTTCTTTTGCCAATAATAATTTTTCTGATTTCGAAATTCAAACAGACTTCTGAAGGTGAATCTGCACACTTACCTTGGTCTATGGTTCATACGTCGCATCAGGATTCTGGATATGATACTGCTTCCAACCAAAATAATGTTAAACACATTGAACTGCATGACTCCATGGGGCCTAATGATACATATCCAGCTGAACAAAGTGAACATCCCGTACAGAATCTTCAAATGCAGTCCTTGAATCTGGAAGTAGGAAGTTCCCTAAAATCAGAGTCAGATGGCAACCTGAATATGGAGAACAAGGCCAATTATCCAGCCTTAAGACAACCTCGCGTAGATGGTGTTTTAAGAGAAGAACTGAGAAAGCTTGACAGCTTTAACCGCTGGATGAGTAAAGAACTTGGAGATGTTACAGAGTCACATATGCAGCCTAGCTCTGGGGCATACTGGGAGACTGTTGACAGAGAAGTTGGAGTTGATGATTCTGGCATCTCTCCCCAAGTGCCCTTGGATAACTACATATTAGGCCCCTCTCTCTCCCAAGATCAGCTGTTTAGCATTATAGATTTCTCGCCAAGCTGGGCATACGCTGGTTCAGAAAATAAGGTGCGTTAGCAAATGCTTCAGTCCAAAATAGCGCTTTGATTTCTCAGATGTTTCAGCTCTAACTACAGTTGCTAAATATCACGCTGATTGTACATTACTTCGAAAGTAATGATGATAGTATATTTTAACTTTTGTGTTTTACGGTCAGGTGCTTATTATGGGAAGATTCTTAAAGAGTCAAGAAGAGGTGGGGAAGTATAAATGGGCATGCATGTTTGGTGAACTGGAAGTTCCTGCAGAGGTTATAACAGATTCTGTTCTTCGTTGCCATACTCCCTTGCATGGGAGTGGAAGGGTTCCATTTTACATAACATGTTCTAACAGGTTAGCATGCAGCGAAGTGCGAGAATTTGAATTCCGGAATAGCGCCGTTCAAGACATGGATGTTACCAAATTAGGAAGTTCCAACTCTGACGAAACTCTTCTACACATGAGATTTGGGAAATTGTTGTCTCTGGGATCTGTCACCTCCCAAACTTCTCGTGTCAATAGCGAAGCTGAAAATTCTGATTTGTGCAGTAAAATCAGTGCATTGCTGAATGATGACGATGAGTGGGAACAAATGTTAATTACCACACAGGATGAATTCTCATCGGAGAAGATAAAGGATCAGCTACTGCAAAAGCTTTTAAAGGAGAAGTTGCATTATTGGCTTCTCCAGAAGGTCACTGAAGGTGGAAAAGGCCCCAGTCTTTTAGATGAAGGTGGTCAAGGTGTGTTGCATTTTGCAGCTGCTTTAGGTTATTACTGGGCTATACCACCCACAATAGCTGCAGGTGTTAGTGTCGATTTCCGGGATGCAAATGGATGGACGGCGCTACACTGGGCGGCATATTATGGCAGGTATGAATCATATTGTCGTACATCATGTCATAAAAATGTTTCAAAGCTGATTACGTTCTTCTTCAGTATTAAATCATTTGACATGAACTTGCATCTATTGAAAAATCTTAATTTTATCCTTTGCTTTGGTGTCTTTTTGCTTAAATACTTGCAATATCAGAGAGCGTACAGTGGCTTTCCTGATCTCCCTAGGCTCAGCTCCAGGAGCATTGACGGATCCCACCCCCAAATACCCTTCAGGAAGAACTCCTGCAGACCTAGCATCCAGCAATGGACACAAAGGAATTGCTGGTTATCTTGCTGAATCTGCCTTGAGCTACCACCTATTTTTGCTTAACTTGAAGGAAACCAAAGAGGGTGATAGAGGAGAAAAAGCTGTAGAAACAGTTTCTGAGCGGACTGCAACTCCAGTCAGTTATGGTGACTTGCCGCATGGCTTGTCAATGAAAGACTCATTAGCTGCTGTGCGAAATGCAACTCAAGCTGCAGCTCGAATATATCAAGTCTTCAGAGTGCAATCCTTTCAGCGAAAGCAGCTAAAAGAGTGTGGGGATGGTGAATTAGGAATGTCAGATGAACGTGCTCTTTCACTTCTAGCTGTAAAAACCAGCAGGTCAGGACCACACGATGAACCAACTGCTGCAGCTATACGGATACAAAATAAATTCCGCAGTTGGAAAGGGAGAAAGGAGTTTTTGCTAATCCGGAAGCGAGTTATTAAAATTCAGGTGTGATGCATTATTACTTATGTTAAAAGTTCAAGATGATCATGTTATTATCTTTCTTCTATATTTCAGTTATAAGGTTCTATTCCGAAATTCTAATTTTTGGCTATTCTTGTAAAAGGCCCATGTGAGAGGACACCAGGTGAGGAAGAACTATAAAAAGATAATCTGGTCTGTCGGAATTTTGGATAAGGTCATTTTGCGTTGGCGACGAAAAGGACGGGGACTGAGTGGATTCAAACCCGAATCATCTGCTGCAGGCACTAGCATGCAAGTAACAGAAGTAAAGGAGGATGAGTATGATTTCTTTAAAGAAGGTAGAAAGCAAACAGAGGAGAGATTGACTAAGGCTCTAGCCAGGGTGAAATCCATGGTTCAATATCCAGAGGCTCGAGATCAATATCGCAGATTACTGAATGTTGTCTCAGAAATGCAGGAAAAAAAGGTACAACTATTTTGTTACTTATCTGTAAAACACTTGGGCACTTACAATCTGTAAAAGTATCAACAACATGAAGCCTCTTTTAGGCTGCCCCCCACCCCCACCCGCACAGAAGCACAAAGAATTCAAGGGGAAAAAATGAAAATAGAAATAAAAATTCAATGTTGACTTCGCATATGTATAAAAATGAAAAAATGTCCTATCCCAAACAGATAATTTAGGTAGTTTCAACTTTTTCTTGTCGTTCTTACTTATATTGGATTATAAGGTTGATTCTCTCTTGGCTCCTAAACTCCCCCATCATTCGCTTGTGAACTTTCTTTGTTCAAGTGGTTTAAGAATTGTTTGGGAATGTTTAGGATCGTGTTTTGGGAATCCATGCTTTCAGTAGAGCTGAGAATTTGAAACATCACTCAAATAAACCTCCAAAATCGAGTTTATAATGTGTATATTACACTTCGACTCTGAAATTTAATCTGATTTTCTTGACTGCAGGCTGCTTGTGACAAGATCTTGAACAATCCAGAAGCTGATTTTGATGATGATTTGATCAACCTTGAAGCCTTGTTGGATGAAGACACCTCCATGCCTATGGCATCTTAAACTTGTCCACATCACTTTATCCGTTGTAAAATCTCCACATAGCTCAGTTAACAGGTCAAATTGCATAATTATGTTGCACAGGTTGCTTGTAAATTAGATTTGATCGATTGATTTAAGCTTATATATGTAGTGGCGAGAACTGATAGGCAGAGTTGGTACTGGTGTTAAAAGATTTGACTCTTATGTATTTATGGACATTGGTAAGTAGTAATGCTAATGTGACATCTTAACATCTCTCCATGTGTTACACAATTTTGCTTTTAATAGAATGTAAGCTGCCACATTACATTAATGCCATGTTTGGCAAGGAGATATGAAGGTGATTGAGAACGTATTTACATAAAAATGAGCTCACTAAATGACTGTCTATTGGCTCTTAACAATAACAAGCAAACCCTTCCATTTTGTTTTTTGGCCGTAAAATGCGTGTAATTTTCGTGAAGCATAGTACCGTAAAGTTGGTTCTTCCAAGTTAACATGCGACACTCAGCTCCTCTATAGTGCAACTAGAGCATGACAAGAAGCTCTCAACTATGAAGATGTTACAGGTTTTAAAAAAGAAGGCAGGCTAATAAGATATCAATCTTTTCACAATATCAATCTTTTCACACCAAGTATCTGGTTGAATTATTATTATACAACCAGTTATTTGCCATCTCATTACAGCTGCTGAAAATCCTGATATGCTCAGGCAGCAAATTGTAAATACCACAAGGCCTCACAGAAGTCATTTCAATAATCTGACTTGCTCATAATGCCTAAAACTCAACAAAGAGGCTGCAGAAATGCAATTACAAATGTTGATTCGCACTGCTCTTTGTAGAAAAATCTACAACTTTATCCTTCTTCGTGCAGAGCAGCAGCCAAACCAACATGATGAATATTTTGATTTTCCCGAAGACGAGAGGGCATCATAGGCAATTAGGCACTGCGAGTGAACTAGCCAGAGAGAACAAGGCAAACTTGCAACAAGATGTACACAGTCCAACCCAGTCTTACTCTTTCTCCCCAACCTATTCTAATGTAGATGACGCTTCGCTATGGGCAGTCACACGTTAACCATAATAGTTGATAACATTCGAGGGGGAGAGGATATACTCCATAAAATTTAACCAAAATTCATACAAATCCATTACATATACAGTCACAATGAGAAGAAAACCACAACAGCTGGAAATTATTTCCCATGAATCTGAAAAAAAAATAGGAGTTTATAAATAAATACATCTTTTTTCTCCTTATTGTTGGAAGAATGAACTGTACATGGCAACACCCAAGCATATATTCTCCAAGTCATATCAACCTGGTTTCCAATAAATTATAGGAAGGTGATGGTGAAGACTGAAGAACAAAGAACGTCAAAATGTTTTTAAAAAAAAAAAAAGAGACCAAAAATTGGAAAAGTACTGGTCCAGGCTAAAATTGTATCTCCTCTCAGCTAGTGTTAGAAGCAACAAGCCCTCCTTAAAATAAGATGNCATGAATCTGAAAAAAAAAAATAGGAGTTTATAAATAAATATATCTTTTTTCTCCTTATTGTTGGAAGAATGATCTGTACATGGCAACACCCAAGCATATATTCTCCAAGTCATATCGACCTGGTTTCCAATAAATTATAGGAACGTGATGGTGAAGACTGAAGAACAAAGAACGTCAAAATGTTTTTGAAAAAAAAAAAGAGACCAAAAATTGGAAAAGTACTGGTCCAGGCTAAAATTGTATCTCCTCTCAGCTAGTGTTAGAAGCAACAAGCCCTCCTTAAAATAAGATGTAGCCATGATCTGTTTTACTAGAATGCTCTTGTGCTGACCCAAAGAAAGTTTGAATATCATCTCTACATTTTCGTCATCAAAAAATAACCGGTGGTTGTGACTTTTCACTAGGTTGACATAGTGTCCGTGATTGGTCCCGCTCCCCGCGTGGACTACTACAGCAAGTACTGCATCATCGACTGTATTGCTCGAATTATTCTTGGTGT
>CAIGRK010031526.1:0-13579 GCA_903798315.1 Fraxinus greggii | reverse complement strand
TGTTGCAAATTTTAAGATATACAATTTAATATGACATCAAAGTAGGTAAAGAACGAGGCTTTTCAATGCGGTAGCTTAGAGGTTGCGGGTTCAATTCATGGGGCTCTTGGAAGACAGACTTTATCCGGAAGGCAACTTTTATAATGGAAAGCAGGAGTTCTCTTGGAAGGTAAAGTGCAACAGAGATTTGACTCGCTCGGCAATTTGACAGTTCAGTGGAGGCTCTAGGACCCTGACCAGTTTGGGGCACAACCCACAGTTTATCTAATCTGTGTAATGAGGGGCCCGATCGCAAACCTCTGAATTAGTCGTCGAAGACGGACATTTGGGTATTAAAAAAAAAAGTAGGTAAAGATGATTTATTTAAATAAACATGTTGCGATAAATGCACAGTGGTTAAGTTAGTATCTTGTAGATCAACTCTACCACTAATTTGGTGAGCTGATGGATATAGTGTCAGGAAGAGTACTTGCTTTATCTTTATTTCTAAACTTTATCCCAATTGGGAATTATTTTATTTTAATTGGTTACCATCTTCATTATTTAATTAATTTCTTTAAATACTTTGTTATTTGGTTAATGTATTTGTGGAAAAATACTTTGTTCATATTTGGTTAAGCTAGAAAAGTTAATTAAAATTAAAATCAAAGTCAAAGTCAACAATTAATTTTAATCACACATTTGATGTGATTCATAACTTTTCAATCGCAAATGTATCAATTTTTATCAAAATCTACCAAATATTTAATTTTTATTTAAACCAAATGGGAACTTAATTTAATTCTATTCAACCTCGGCCGGCTTTAAAGATTTCTCTTGTAGTAACTCAGACTATGAGCAATCCACAATATTGAACCTTACGTGAAGACTTTGTCAACCACATCATTGTCTCGCCCCTGGAGTCCTCTCAAATTCTCCTCGCATTCCATGTAACCAAACTTGCGTACCTCATCGACCTCATGGATGGTCCAAGAATGGGGTCGGGGGCTAGACGTCGATCTTAATTTAGCCAAAGTATGAAGTCCCACTGCATTTCAAACAAGGAGTCTCACTCCTACAACTCCGTCAAAATATGTAGGGGCATTTAAATCTATTGGAGTCCTACTTCGTCACATCTTATGCGATCTCACAGGTATTCATAATTTAGATAACTCTACATTCTACTTATTTTACAGACTCCAAAGATTTTTTCTCTTCAGCAACATTTTCCCTTCCACTGCATGTAGCTCGATAAAGATTTCCAGTTTTCCACTCCTCTCTGAAAAACAAAGTAACTTTTCAATGACATCTTACAGTATTGAGAAATCCAGACTGTAATGCTAACCAACTTGATGATGAGGAATGTAAGTTCTCAGGTATGAATTGGAAGGCACTGTGGCAGATCTTACATCTGATTCCTCCTGCCGAGGAAGACCATATGAGAAATGGGTCGTCCAACTTAAATTTTAAAAGGAACATCTTGACAAGCTTATTTATATTCGACAAGAACAACTTAAGAGAGTCAAATTTAAAAAATATATTTATACGGAATTGATCTACTAAACACCAAGTGACGTGTATAATTAATTTTGCAACTAACTATTATCTCCCACCATCTTTTGTAATGTGTCATGCCACCCGAGTGCTGAGCATGAGCTGAGCACTGGTGGTTAGGAAATCAATGTTGTATATTTACAAATCAAGATAATCAATTCAAAATATTTCTTCCAAACATAGAATGAAAAACTTTAATTGGATAAAATTACAGCCAAAATACTTTGTTTGCCCATTGGAAGACTAAAACGTCTAAGAAATTTCCAACCCAATGGCTTCGACATGTATAACGCTATTCATGAAACCTATCAATAAACCCAGGCAGGGCAGCACTTAGATTATCACGCGGTCGAGCTCTGCTAGTTCTGCCATTTCCATGTTGTACATTGTGAGGAGACGGGTGGTGGTGATTCCCGGGTTGTTGTTCTCGTCTAGCTTTGGCCTTGAGCTCCTCTGGTTTCTTTTGGATGGTACTAATACGTTCCAAAGTCTCCAATACTTCTTCCATCCCCGGCCGGCATTTTTGGTCAGATTCAAGACATTTTAGTATGAGTTGAGTTATTTTGAATGCACCTTTAATAGGGTACTGATTGTTGAGCCTTGGATCCATTAATTTTCTCAACTTTTTCTTAACTGGTAGAAATGGCTTTGCCCAATCTACCAAATTAATCTGCCCATTGGGCCTTTTCAGATCGAGTACCCGTTGGCCTGTTATTATCTCTAGTAAGACCACTCCAAAACCGTACACATCACTTTTCAGATACAAATGACCTACAAATCCAGTATTATATCTTAAAAATCAATTTCTGAAAATTTAAACTGTACAACAAAAAATGCTGCATGTTATGAGGTAAGAAAATGTTTTAAACAATTACCTGTGGCCACATACTCAGGAGCCGCATATCCGTACGTCCCAACAACATTTGTTGTAATGTGTGATTTACCATCGACGGGGCCTAACTTAGCAAGTCCAAAATCCGAAAGCTTTGCATTGAATTCCTGTGCAATTAAATTCATGAGACAATTGAATTCT
The DNA here is from genome assembly GCA_903798315.1 of Fraxinus greggii. Classification (NCBI taxonomy): domain Eukaryota; kingdom Viridiplantae; phylum Streptophyta; class Magnoliopsida; order Lamiales; family Oleaceae; genus Fraxinus; species Fraxinus greggii. Next base: position 11,013 of record CAIGRK010031526.1, on the reverse strand, counting down.
TTTTAGATGTGGATTAAAGGGTGCTGAAATAACTAATTACCCTATCAAGTAAAATATTGGCAGCCTTAAAATCTCTGTAAATGACTTGCTTTTCAGTCGTGTGCAAAAAAGCAAGTCCACGAGCTGCCCCTATTGCTATTTTCATCCTTGTATCCCAAGAAAATGGTTCTGCTGCATCCTCTGAAAATGCATGAAAATATACTTTACTTCAATTTCTAGTTACTAGTCGGGAAATAGAACATGACTTGAAAAAGTTGGTTGGACAATAGGGCCATCAAAATAATTTGAACAGTTTTCATCATTAGAGAGTGTTTCGCTCGTTTGAACGTTGAGAACTAACTTGTTACTCGAGCAATAAATCGAAAATCAACCGTACGATTTTTTCTTAAATATTTAGACGAAATAATTCTACGAAAAGAAGAGGGACAGTGGGTTGCAACTTGCAATGGTAAAAGGATAGTAGTTACTAGTTAGTGCTTACTTCTGAAGAGATGAGTTTCTAAACTTCCCTTCTGCATGTACTCATAGACCAATAGGAAATGTTTGTCCTCCCAACAATAACCTAATAGTTTGACAAGATTAGGATGGCTAAATTTTCCCAAGAACTTTACTTCTGCCTGCACCAAGAAATTCATAGTTTATAAATCATAATGTACAATCAATAATTGCATCAAAACAAAGAAATTAGGAGAATAAAATAGGAATTTTTTTTCAAGATATAGCTAAATATTAGGCACCTGTTTGGTAGAGAATAAAATCAGATTTTTAATAAATTTTGAAAAAAGTTGATGAAATGTGTAGTTGACAAGTTGTGGATCCATGAAATGTATGGTTAAAATTAATTGTTGACTTTAACTTGAAATTTTAATTGAGTTTTAATCCAAACCAAACAGGGGCTAGAATTATTTTGGTAGTTTACATTTTAAAATGGAGAGTTTTATTTAATATTTAAAAAATCAGTCCAAGCATTAAGCCGAAGATATGGGCATGTTTGAATCGGATTAAAATTTGATTTTAATTTAAGTCAAAGTCAAACAATCAATACTAACCACATCTTTTATGGGTTCCACATCTTTTCAATCACACATTTCAAAAACTTCTATCACAATCTACTAAAAATCTAATTTTAATCCCTACCAAACACCCTTATATCAAAGTGTCAAAGAGTCGAAGCAGTGCTATAAAGTTTCATATCCAAACATGTTATTTATGTACCTTTCTCACAACTATCAAATTTTGTGATTAGGTGCTTGTTTGGAGTAAGCTTGAAAAGTTTCTAAAAAATTGAGATTAAAGTCAAAAATTATTTTTAATCAAATATTTCATTGAATTCATAATTTTTATTAACTTTTCAACCACACATTTCATATTTTTATAAAAAGTTTTGTTGAACAAACCCTTGACAACAACATTTATTTAATAAATTTATTGTTCGAAGAAGTCAACAATATTACTTGACTCTAAATTTTGCCAAACAAACCCTTGTTAACAGAATTTATTGTTTGAAGAAGTCAATAATATTACTCAACTATTATTCTAATCAAGCTTCAACTTTTGACCATTTCTAATTTTAGTGCAAAAATTGTAGTATAATAACTTTTTTTGACCCGTAACTTAAACTGTGAGGTCTCCATTTCTTTTCTCCCTTGACCCTTTCAGTTAGAAATTTGACACCTAAATACATTGGAAGAAAATAGTAACACGACGTTTCAAATGTAATCATCTTGCTATTTGCCAATACTATCCAAAGTAACTTCGAAAATGATGCATTTTTGTCAAAAATAAGGGCATGTTTGGGCCATATTTTAATCTGATTTTAATCTACGTCAAAGTCAAACAATCAATATCAACCACATCTTTCATGGGTCCCAAATCTTTTCAACCACACATTTCAAAAACTTCAATCACAATTCACTTAAAATCTGATTTTAATCTACATCAAACACCCTCTAAGTAAGTTCACAGTAAATTTATCGGGGCCGACGTGCATGCATAATATGCAACTAACCTGCCATTCCTTAAGGCCTTGTTCACTATCTGGATTGGATTTCTTGACAGCAACAGGCATTCCGACACCAAATTTTGAAGGTGAATAAGTTTTCTCATCAATCCAACCTTTAAAAACCCTTCCAAAACCTCCTTCTCCCAACAAACTATCAGCTCTGAAATTTCTTGTAGCACTTTCCAGTTCTGCCAAGGCGAACATTTTCAAGTTTGGAGTAATAATATGCCCACTCGCCCGAACACCTCTGCCTTTTCCGCCTCCGTTAGGCCGCAGCGATGCACGGTGCTGAACAATATTGGTGTTGTTGGGATTAGGGTTCTTGATTGACCTTGCATGACTATGAACTGAAAGAAAGTGATGACAAAAAGGTTATTGTATGACTCGGAAAAAATATTTACAAAAGAGTATTAAATGAATCTGTAGGTGTTAAGAGTATATATATACCTGGGGTGGCACCGGCAGGTTTGGCATCGGCGCCGCTGTAAATCTTACGCTCCGCTGCCGTAGGCTTAGGAAAGCAGATTCCCATCTCTCTCTCTCTCCCCTCTAATTTTTACAGTGATATATCTTAGCAAAGGTTTCGTCTTGGATTATTTCTGGGAAGAAAATGAGAAACAAACTGCGAAAGAGGCATGTCTCTCTCTACCCGAACACACACATATATATCCGACGCGTACATATATGCGTTGTGTATATAACCTTTGTTGGGGCGGATTAAAATCAATTTTTAGTAAATTCTGATAAAAATTGATAAAATATATGGTTGGAAAGTTGTTGGCTCACGAAATATATGACTAAAATTAATTATTAACTTTAATTTAAATTTCGCATAATATGTACTATTATTTATAATTTATCAAATTTTATTTTTAATCATTTATGAAAGTATAACTATTATACATTTATCTATTACTCATTCATCATTTGATTCATTTCTAGATATTAATTTATAAATTAAAACATTTATAAATTCTTCCATAGGAGAAATGGTTATAAAGATAAATATTAAGAGGAATGGTGATTAAAATATATAGAAAGCTAATAATAAGTATTAATTATGAATGTGATTAAAATTAACATGACTTGACCGAATTTAAAAATTTGATGCAAGGACACGATTACCATATTAGTAGAACAATAAAAAGGATTATAATTAAGTAGTAATTATGAATGTGATCGAAATTAATGTGACTTTGACTGAATTTATAAATTCGTGAAATGGTTCATACATGTTTGTTGCCAGGATCAACAAGATCAAGTTGGTAAGGATTAACACATCACTTGTGGATTGGTGGATTTCTCATAGTTCAGCGTTTAAAAATTGGTTAATCGGTACAGATACATGTACTTGATGCCTCGCCCAAGAGAGAGACATGCAAACGTCACGGACATGATTAGGGTATCAGTATAACGATTAAAAAGATTATAACCTTTCATTTTCTGCGATAAGTCTATATTTGAGCCTTTTTTTTTAAAACGAGTTTTCTAATAGTGAATTTTGGGAGGATATGTGGTTAAAAAATAAAAAAACAAAAAAAATTTAATTTTACCTGTAAAATATTTTATTGAAAGAACATGTGATTAAAAATGAATTTTTAGATGATGAGGCTCGAAAAGTGACTAATTATTTTCAATGTTATTCCATTCCCGTATAGAAACATCCTAATAGCGTCTTTATCCTACACTCATTTGTTGGATATATGTGAATATCAAAACGTATAATAGATTAAATTTTAAATATTAATTTGATTAAATTTTTAATTTTTTTTCGTTTCATTTCATCATACTTAATCCTCTCTAATTCAATGACATAACGTGCCGAGAAGGCAGAAGCTTCAGGGAAATACGAAGAAAAACTGAGCAGAAAGTAATATCGGAGAAATTGCATGAAAGTCAATGGCTCATTCGCTACGTTCCATCACTACATTTAAGAATAATAATTGAAAACATCGAACCAATTGTGGGTACCTCCACATTTATTTTAACGAATTTGGCTTCATCTACCTTTCTTCTTACGTGGAATTATTTAATTATACTAACATACAGATAAGATAGAATAAATTATTATTATTATTATTATTATTATTATTATTATTATTATTATTATTATTATTATTATTTTATATACCTATTCTGTGGCATATAAATATGTTCATATGATCACATTATAACCATAGTCATTAGATCCGATCGGGCCATTGATTTAGCTAAAGCATCCAATTAGAGAGTCACTGGTTCAATCGGTAGATCATCGTTGGATCAAAAATTAAAACAATCGTTTTAATAAAAAAAAATAAGACAAACAATTTTCGTAAGCGCGTGCGCGTGCGCACGCGCGCGCACACACACACACACACACACATATATATCTCCCTTTTTTATTCGACGTGAACAATTTTAAAAAAAAATCGAAACGTATTTTGAATCACATTTATGTCCTTGTTTGATTTTAATCATTTAAGAATCACCTTTTTCCTCGCTCATTTTCAACTAAATGGTCCCTACAAAGTTTTTTTTTCACATTTCTCCATATTTTTTTCGTACTTTTTACCCATAAATATTTTCCAAAGAATCAATAGTACATAAGAGCATATATGTTTTTAATTAAATTTTTTTTAAGAAATTAATATTTAAGATACCTTTGAAAAAGTAAAACGTTTTTACGTACTTGTTCGATAGAAATTAAATGCTAATTAAAATTGAAAATATAGCCGTTATTGGATCCAACTAGTCTAATAAAAGTCAACAATAACGACTAATTTTTCAATTTTAATCCGATTTTAATCTTTACCGAACACGCTTTGTCTATTATTTTTCCAATCAACAAAGATAGCCTGATGGTATTGGGTCTCTTTATCAATCAGGTTGTCTCTCAAAATTCATATTTTGTGATTTTTCATAGAATCAACCGATTTTAACTAACTCGGTTTGCCATATTTGATAAACCCGATCGGTTCAAGTGAAATCATCCGTCGTTTAGGTACGAATTAGTCTATCACCCTGTTTGAGCCCCATTATTCTCATAATTCATTTTTCAAAATTCATTTTCAACCACATATTATCCTATAAAATAATTTCACAAGCAAAATCAATTTTTTCCCTATTTTTCAACCACACATTTTCTCAACTTTTTACTATTCCAAAATGTATTTTCTTGACCAAATTAAGCCCAAACAGGGGCTATATGTACCATTCGGACTGGTTCGTGTTGGATCAAATTGAACAGTACAGTTCGAATTTTAAAATAATTATTGAAACATGTCTTGTATGTTGAATTAAATGAGACAATTAGCAAATTTTATTGTATTTTTTAATCATGTCATAAAGATGTTCTTATGGATTATAATTCAGCATAAACTTCTTTTGATTTATAATATGTATTAACGTTTTACTTGTTCTTTTGGTCTTGCACATTGACAACGTTGTTTTGACCATTTCTTGAGGTGAGGAGAGCTGATGGTCCAGACCACACACATATATCAACAACTCTAATAAATTAAAATGATTTCTTAGGCTTGTTGCATAAGCTTGCTTCAAGAATCGTTAAATCGATATTTTCCAGGTTCAATTTCACGTTACATTTCTCTACTAATCAACTAATCCAAACGGCTCCAAACCACAGTTAATATATTCAACTTGATTGCTCCTCAATCTCACCTGCAAAAGATGAAAAATGTGATAATTTGTAAACCACAAAGGTATAAGAAGAAAGCAATAAAAGAGGGACAAAAAGAGTACATCCAGAGGTAATATATATGGGCCGTGAGCGGCATTAATCCTTTAAGCTACTTCCAACGACCCACGTTATTTTTTTGGATCTCTTCTTTGGATTTGATTGTTGGAAGAAGTTCATTCATTCATTAGACAATACCTATGAAATTCAATCAAACATTTACATCATAATTGGGGATTCATGGGGGTATGAAAACCCAACAAATCTCTATCTTGATACCCAATGAACCCGCAAGCAATCAAAACACAAAGTTAATGCTTGTATAGTTAAGGCAACCAATAAAATTGAAATCATAGACTTTATCTCGTGTTTCAGATTCGAAACACATATCATACATGTTCCATATACTTACCAGGGTTAAGATCAAATAACACTCAAGTAGAAGCAGATAATAACGGTAAACAATCAAGAGCAAATAATCATGCAAAAAAGATATAACATATGATAACTCACATATTTTTTCAAAAATACGTTTACACAGAACATTAGATTAACACCAAGTTAATCAACAAACGGCCAATACATATGCAACAAATGACCATACGAAAATATCTCATCACACTTATCCTATCCCATTCTGTGTTGCTTACACATCGAGAACACATATCTCCTATCATCGCCTACCATGCTCACTAGACTGATAATTCAACTCATATCTAATTGGTAAATCACAATATATCCTAAGTCCACNATATAACATATGATAACTCACATATTTTTTCAAAAATACGTTTACACAGAACATTAGATTAACACCAAGTTAATCAACAAACGGCCAATACATATGCAACAAATGACCATACGAAAATATCTCATCACACTTATCCTATCCCATTCCGTGTTGCTTACACATCGAGAACACATATCTCCTATCATCGCCTACCATGCTCACTAGACTGATAATTCAACTCATATCTAATTGGTAAATCACAATATATCCTAAGTCCACAGGATAATCCTCTACCGCATCACTTCTTCTAACATTAGAGGATAATAGGTTTCTACCTAACAGAAGTGATGGAAGTTCCCATCTTACACTCCACCTGATCAAGTTATTCACAGCTAAAAAATTTCAACTAGTGGTGTGAAACCGGTTGAGCGGCCCATCGGCTCGTGAAAATGATTTGACGAGCCTGAGCCAAGCGGTCGGCGAGCTTACTTACGAACTTGTGGTGAACAGTGACCATAGCAAACGGTCACTGAACAATTTTAGTGACCGTTTGCAATAGTCATTGAACTTTCAAAGTGATTATTTTTGTGTACAATTTTTAACTCCGTCTACTCGAAATTTAAGTAGTAGGTTCTAAACTCGAATAAAGGAGGTATGTTTAAATTTTATATATAAAAAAAGAAACGAGCCCGCGAGCCGAAGCTCGGCTCGGCCTATGAGCCATTGCCACCCCTAATTTTAACATTTAATCATCTCTCCATTCGTGATCCAAATGTCATACTCCACGTCCCTAGTACAAACTACTAATGTACTCATATGCATCTATACTCCACATCACCCATAGTCACACATTACACATACTGCTAATGCATCCCAACCCACTATGCATGCAAACAATTACACCAAGTAATCAAATAGCTCTCAAATTCTTGCAAATGTACATATCAAACACATTGAAATGCAACATATAACCATGCAATAGAATTAAGCAATTACACACATGCATACATGATTATATACAGATGCACATACAATAACTAAGTTTACTTTCAATAAACCTCAATTGGGTCATCGCTCGACCCTATAACCACATTTGCATCGTCTCTCTTCTGCTTATCATTCTTTTTGGGACAATCCTTCATAAAGTGTCCAGACTTATCACAACTGTAACATCGCTTACTACCAGACTTGTCCCATCCCTCGCCCTTCTTCTCACAACCCTCATCATTCGAGTCACTACTCAAATCACTATTGTCTTGAGCTCTATCTAAATTCATATGCTTAAACTTCATTCTACTCCTCATCATATGTAACTCACCACTTCTCTTATCGTCTATTTCAGTCTTAATCTCCATCTCTTTACTCCTAAGAAAATCTACGATAATCTCAGGTGTTAAGGTGTCCCTGCCATACTTAATGATATTCTTAACCCCCTTATATGAGTCAGACATAGAATTGAGTAAAATAATTACCCTATAAGTTTCAGATATATTCTTATCACAATAAACGATATCTTGAACAAATTTGTTAAAAATATCCAAATTGTCATCAAGATCTTTTGAATGATCCATTTTAAAACCGAAAAATCTTTCAAGCAATTACAACTTATTAGGAGTAGACTTAAGCAAATATAAATTTTTCAATTTTTTCCAAAGTTCATTTGTGGTATCAAGTTTACTAACTTTTCTCAAAACAGTGTTTGACAGGTGTAAAATAATTGAAGTGTAAGCAAGTTCATCATTTTTTTATAAGTTTTCGACACATCCTTTTGTGGTTCTATCAATTTGTAGGAAATTTGAAATCTATGGCTTTTAAAACTTTTTTTTAACCAAAATTCCCTTAATCTTTTGTTACCAAATTAAAAAATCCCATTTTTCATTGAAAATTTCAACTTTGAAATGTGAAGAAAGTTTTAAAAAAACAATTCAATCAAAGTACATAAATAGGTTACACAAAGTAATCCTTAGACCGCAGTATACACCATTCTGGATTCTCAAGATTTCGTGAGACTCAAGATCGCAGTATCGAGGAAATGTTCAACGGGTCAAATCTAGGTGTTCTAACAGAATAATCAATGCAACACAAAGGTATTCAACAAAAAATTCAAATTCTCATGTAATGCAGTCTCACTCAGGACTAATCGACAATAAAAGTACAAAAACAATTACCAACCTGCAATCAGATTCAACATTTCAAATAGAGCAAATATTTCCTAAATTTCAAGTACAAGCAATGGTTACCTCACACTGTAACCCCAATCCTAATGTCATCCCCACACGTTAACGCGATAATGTTGAAATCTGAATTGGGATAAGCCAATATACCAAAGTGGACCAATCTGAGTAGGTAAATAACGAGAGATACTAAGTTATTAGTTTAGGACCACCGCTATTCATCATAAAGTCTTCAACAGTTGTATGAATCAATCAATCACGAACGAATCCCTAACATACAAAGAGCAAGATTGTTCAGAGTTCATTGTATAACCTGAAATAGAAATCTAACAACATCACAATGTTAGAAAAAATGTCAGGGAGAAACTGTCTTCAGATGTCGCCGTCGAAAATAGCCTTATGCACCCTCACGCGCTACGTTGGAGCCACCACGTGCCGTCGGAACACCTTATGCACCGACTGTTTAGCTGCTCCTCCACTGCACGTCTCAAATACCTTCGTTTCATCACCAGGTCTTTGGATTGGCCGAAAATTGCAATTACGTGTTCAATTTTTAGGCAGTTTTCTGAACAACTTTTTGATCTCTTTTCAAATTCATTTCTGCCTTTTTTCTGATAAGTTTTTCGCCAATTTTTCGAGCGAAATCCACCACCTTGAAGTTCTAATACCAATTGTCACAAATGCTTGCTTCAAGGATATTCAAATTGGTGTTTTTTGGGCACAGTTTCACGTTACTTTTCACTACCTAAACCAATCCAAATGACTCTAACCCACAACCAATATATTTACCTTGGTTGCTCCTTAATCTAGCCCCGAAAGAACAAGATAATGGTGATGATTTGTAAACCACAAACGTACAAAAAGAAAGGAATAAAAGAGGGACAAATAGAGGCCAAAAACACCAAGGAAGACACCGTTTTTATCTCTCTTAAAAGCTACCACATTTTCTTCTTTTGCATACATGGGCCAAGATTAAAAGCCATCCAATATGTAATATATATGGGTCGTGAGTAACATCAAATGTTTAAGTTACTTCTAATGGCCCACATTGTTTTCGGGTCAAGCATTTGGATTTGGTTGTGTGTAACAATTTAATTCATCCACCAATGCCTATGAAATTCAATCCAATGTTTACATCATAGCCTGGGATTCATTGGGTATCAAAACCCAACAAGGCTAATGTCACTTACATGCATTTTAACACTAGATAATTAGAAATGGAAAAGATAATAACTATTAATGGCCTTTTAGAATTCGAAAGAGAGTTCGCCCCAGAAGACACTAGTAAAGCTTTCGAAATCGGAGCACCTATGTAACTAGCTCCTTTTGCCACTGGTGCGATAAACCCGAAAAGAACAAACCTTATGGAAATTTCATTAAAATGAGGTGCAAGAAGTCCAGTAAATATGTAAAAAAATCGCGAATACGATCCTCGTAATAAATGCCCAAATTTGATCTAATCGGAACCAAATTTTAGAAGATACGTTGTATAGAAAGGTTGATGTGTATCTACATACAAAGATCTAACTATTGAGATAGAAATGAATGGACAAAAGAAAAATTGATCAACTAAGGGATTGATGGTTGATCGTGAATTATCCATGGGGTCAAGCACTTAAAGCAACTTGGAACGACTCGCAAGCCCCACCGTAAGAACAAGTAAATGTACACGTTCTGATTGACTGTAGTCTTTCTCCGTCCTCTTGACACAACCTGGCAATCCTTGCTAACTTTCATAACTCCACCTTCAATGGCATAACAATACCCTTTTGAATCAAGAATACTCAAGAAGATCAAATTATTGTTTATACCTGAAACATGTCGACCATCCCATCAAACATCTTGATTTTGACATTACCAATCCCAGCTATTTTACAAAGATCATTATTTTTCATCGAATACCTTGTAACTGTTTCATACGAAGAAAACCAATCTCGGTTTAAACACATATGAAAAGTGCAAGCTGAATCAAGAATTCAATCCTCATCGGTTTGGAGTCACCTTCAGTAATCGCCAATATATCTCTATCACTTTCTTCTTCTGCAATATTGACATTACCAGAATTTTTCTGGTCGTTCCATTTGATCTGTAGTACAAACTTGTTCTGCCACTTATAGCAATCCTTTTTCATGTGCCCCTTGTTGTCGCAATACCAACAGACTTTACCATTGTTGTTATCATTGACTTTGCCTCTTCCATGATCACCTGTCTTCCTCTTATGAATGATTTCCCTAAATCATCCTCATCATATTTGACCTTCATGGACTTCAAATCAGCGACGATTTCCTTGAACACCAATAAATGATTTTCCAAAGATCCACCATCTGTCAAGCGATAAGAATACAAGTGCTACTTCAAGTGTAACTTACTAGTCAAACTCTTTGTCATTTTAACCACAACCTAGCGACACTTTTCTCCTTTACCACATCCT
>CAIGRK010031519.1:0-10787 GCA_903798315.1 Fraxinus greggii | reverse complement strand
ATCTCTAGGACTCTCTATAGCTCTCTTAAATTTTACTGTAATATTTTTTCATAATTTCCTAGATCTCTAGGGCTCTGATACCATTTATTTTGTGGGGGTTTCAAAGAAAACAAAAGTACAACTTCAATTATAAACAAATCTTATCAGATTCTCAGGTTTAATTGGTTAATAGAGTTGATAATGAAGAAAAGTTAAATTTTTATTTCAAAGGGAAAACAATTTGTCGAATTTTTAAAAGATTAAAACTTTAAGGACTAAAATGAAATCCATTATATCTCAGAGTGACTTGTTAGAAAATTTTTTATCTTAAGGATATTTTAGACCGTTTACATTAAAACTTTTAAAGATTTTGGTCAAATGCTATTTTTGCAAACAAACATTGCAAGGGGACTATAGCTAATTTCCTCTTTTTATGAAATCGTGTTTGCAAGAGTTATCTCTATCTCTTCTTTATTATATCTTCCAACGGCCTCTGCTCAAAGCTTCTCAAAACACACAAACAATGGCGAATTCTTCTACTTCCCTAATTTCCTCTGCTTTCACAGTTCCCAAATTGCCCCACAATTACCCTCAATTTTCTTCGTATTCAACAATTTCATTTTCTAGCAGAGCCCAGTTTTTCTTGGAGACAAACCCCCGTAAATCTTTGAACTACTTCGCTAGATCAAGAGGACTGGTGGTTAAAGCTGAATTTGATATCTCATTATTTCAACGAGATATTTCGGGCAATGATGACCCACCGCCTGCCATACCCGGGTCGGGTTTCCCGGATGTTGAGGAAAAAGAGGAACCCCAGTGCCCACCGGGTCTCCGCCAGTACGAGACCATGGTGGTGCTAAGGCCCGACATGTCTGAAGACGAGCGCCTCGCCTTTACCCAGAAGTATGAGGAGGTATACTTCCTATTTATAATGGAATTATAAATTGAAATTAACATAGATTATGGCTTGGGATTTGTATAATTACTGAAAATGTAGTATACAGTTTAAAATGTAGGAATTGAATTGTGCTGGGAACAATTGAGTGTGTATTCAATAATTTGACTCCTTTGAAGGAGCATTTTCATTGTTTAGTTCTGCAGATAAAGGAATACAAATTAGAGATTTGGAGTACATGATCATGTTTGGCTAAGCTTAATATAAGAGCTTGAAAGTAACTTTTAAAGCTTAGCCAAACATGTTTACAAGTAACAGCCTTAGAAGTTCTTTTAAGCAACTTTTCTTCCCAAACAAGCTAGCATTTTCTTTAAAATGGGCTGCTTTTTTCGAATTTTAATTCGAAAGCTAGCTTCTTTAATAGCTTGGTCTTTTTTACTTTTTAAAAAAGTAATCTTGCTTCTTCTTGAGGCTTAGCCAAACATGCTCTAAGTTATTTGTTTCCCTGATTTCGAGCCGGTTATTCTTGTTATTCTTAAACCACGCCGTGTCTCCCCAGTGTAATCGGTAGGAGGTTAGGACATATGGTTCCCCTCCATTCTATCCCTTCTTTCAATATATATACGAGGTAGAGAACAACCCCCACTTATCTTCTCCGAGGTAGCTCAATATTATTTTATATAATGTAGCTTTTAGATATTTATGGCTGGTGACTCGACTCTAATTACTGATCGCTCAGTTCGGCCGGCTTTGATTTCTTATCTACCGGTATCTAGGACACATGGAAACTTCTAAAACACTAGCATTTCTGTTTTGAACATGTCTACTACTACTAACGGCTAGGTATAAATAAAGGGAAAAAGAAGTAACGACACTTTGGGACATGAGTTATGAAATAGGGAAAGTGGAACTTGTGTTGATATGATAAATTTGAGAACGATGGTCAAACACTTATTTAGGCAATGGCGGAAACAAGGATAATTTTTTTCTGTAGTTATTGGGACCATATTTATTAGAAGACGATTTTTAGTTGTAGATCGATCTTATTTGACTCGTTTTTCTCGTTTTCCTGCATCAAATTTGTACTGCAGTTGCTAGTTGCGGGTGGTGGCATGTACGTTGAGGTGTTCAATAGAGGAGTTATACCACTTGCCTACAGCATCCGAAAGAAGAACAAAGCAGGAGAAACTAACACTTACTTGGATGGTATCTACCTTCTATTCACCTATTTCACCAAACCCGAGTCCATGGAAATTCTCGGGGAAACATTACAAACAGATGACGATGTTATTCGATCTTCCAGTTTCAAGATCAGGAAGAGGAAGTTGTTTTAGAAGGTACCCTTTCCATATTCAGAATATGCTGTAAGAAGTTTGTCACTGTCCCCCAGTTACTGCGATATTTAGACGTAAATTTTAATTTTACTTGTTTATTGGATGAGTAAATTGTGCTTGATTGTGCAAGTTGACCACTGTCCCCATTAACCCTTTCAATGATATTTCCAATATCTGAAGTTTCTTACGAGCATCATTCTTCATGATTCGTCTTACACTAACTTTGCTTGTGTTTTTCATATCCCGTCTCAAGTTTGGATGAAGGGATTAGGGTTACGATAGTTTTACTTCTATAATCAACAGTAATTGCGAAGACAACAGATATAATCTCAAAAGTAAAGATAAAAAAGCCAAACAAATGGCTTTCAACATTTTGTAGCTTGAAACCAAATGAATCTAAGACCAACCAAAGACGTAGTCAAGTACATATACAAGGGCCAGAGAGAAAGGATACAACAGGAAAGCTAAAAAGGATGTCCATAGGGGGAAAGTGGTGCGAATGCTGGCGAAGACTCCCATCACAATGCACACAATCAATATAACCAAAACTTCAGACGAGAAGTCCCAAACCAATCCTCTTACATAAACAAGTGCCAAGAAGACTGACAGGCACAAGGTATTGTTCATAGTTACGGCTCCATATAACTGCAATAAGGAAAAAGTATAGAGGTCAGGTACATTAAGAAATACCATAGTTATGGATGTCTAGGTTCTGCCCTTTCAAATCATGGTTACTATCTAAAGAATATGTGAGAATTGAGAAAGAAGTGAACCTCTGAAAATGTCAACGAGGCAGATCTTAACTTTTTCCGGCTGGCGAATATAATTGCAGACACTGCCTCACTGGAGTTGGTGGCCAATGGCAGCACAATAAATGAGATGAAGAAAGTAGGAATGCTTGTAGCACTTGAGAAATTATCAACAGCATCTACAAGAGGATCAGCAAATACAGCTGCAATAATAGTTCCCAGCAGCAATAACAAAGCAGCTTTAATTGAGGTCGATCTGGGATTCTCGACGCCCTCAACAATCTCATCACTTTGGTCACCCAAAAGATCGTGTTCTCTCTTTGTTTGCTGTGACAAGATTTCCATTAGTCACAATCTCAATAGCTGCGCAACTCCCAGAAAAGTTAACCAGAAAGGACATACCTCGTGAAAATGATCTAAATACTTGATTGTATCAGGACCATCATGCTTTAGAACTTTTGCACTCCTGGCCTCTTCAAGCCATTTCTCAATTCCAGTTATGAACTCATTGAAATCAACTTGAGAGTCTAGACTTTTATCGAAATCCTTAATCACTTTCTCCACGGCTTCACTCTCATCCAAATTAATCTCATTGAACTGGATTCCAACAATTAATGCTCTTAATTCAGTCCGGGAAAGGTATCCATCGCCGTTCTCATCAATTGCCTTAAACAACCTGTCATATTAGACGACATGAAAGACATCAACAAACAAAGCAAAAGCTGTAATAAATGCTGGACATATAATAAAAAAAAAAAAAAATTACTTCGTCAACACTTCTTCATTGGGTTTTCCATCGTCAATGGAGAGCCTTCCCAAGGCATGCTTCAAGATTCCTGATATGACATGCTTATGCTTTGCATAAGCAAGCCGTCTCCTCTGTACCCAGGGTTGAAAAACCTGCACAGAAAGTTTGAAAGAAATGTTAAAGTAATAAGAAAAATAAATTAAGAAAATGAAAGAGTAGTGAACCACAGAACAGAAAGACAGTGCTAAAGCATGGACCGCATAGGTGGAGTACATTTAAAGCCACAAACTGTTTGAATAGCTTGCTAAAGCCGCTCCAGATGCATTTGGAAAATGGATTAAAATAATAAAACTAGCATCCAGGGGAACCTTGGGATTTATGAGTTGAATTAAGCTAGTTGTACACACAACTAGTTTGACACCCTTTGAGGTGTCAAAATCGAGGCCATTGATTTGAATACGTGTTGGTAAAATTAATGGTGAAACTGTGTGCATTGTCAAAGAGTGTAAACAAAGCTGTCAACCATAGTGTAAATGTAGCAAAACTGTCACGAGTTCACAACCAAATTTTATGATAACTATTTTGGACTTTCCAATAGTATTACTACAAATGCACCTTGTTATATTCCTAACAGATTAGTACACCGTGAATTTGGATACTAGGGACCTTGCTACCATAATCTAATGAAATTTCTGATGTACGACTGAATGGCAATTTAAGAATACAGTGCCTGTTTGAGCTTCATTTTTTAGAACTCGTTTTTCCTTATATGTTCTCGCAAAAAAATAATTTTGTACGTGAACCTAAAACTTTTGTATTCTTTTTAACCATACATTCTCCAAAAAAATCACTTTTTACAAAATCTATTCTCAGAAAATGGGGCTCAAACAATGCGTAATATTGAAGAAAAGTAACGAAGATAAATAGGCAAACCAGAACATTAAAATATGCAAATACCTGGTAAAGGCAATAGGAGATCAGAAATGAGAAAGAAATAATAAGAGCAATCAGGACAGCCAAGTGTCTTCCTGAATTTGAATGGAGAATCTGTGGTAATTGGACAACTATAAATGGTAAAACACTTATAGCCATGATAATGCCAGCATAACTTGTCCAGATATCAGTACACACACCAGAACCTGCATGGACCAGTAACTGTTATATAGATACATTTTATCAAAAGTAAAACTTCCCAAGCTCGTTCTTGCAAGAAGTGGCTAGCAATTAACAGAAATAAAAGGCTATTTGAGAGGAAATAAATCGAATAAAAAATGTGAATAACAACATGGTTACACAATAATCAAAGTGGGGAAAAGATGTAGAATGGGATAAGGATGATAGAATAGATATTAACTATTAATAAGAGTATTAATATTAAGCACAAGAAGATGATGCAAACCAGTTAAACTGAAGCCTCTTGTATCTTGTGAGTCTATCGCAACAGAATTCTGTATATCGCACTTCCCAACAACAATACAGGTGCCCCATATTACAGTAAGAAGCATAACTGTTGACCCAGCCAGTAGACCCATTCCAACCGAGACCTGGCTTTGAGCAGTTTCTGCACTTCCAGATAACCCAGAGACTGAAAAGATGACATAGTTAGCAATAAGAAGATATAGCACTATTGTGCAAATGTTGATGACTAGGTTATGGGTGAAAATTTTGAAAAAAGCTATCAACTTCCACAAAATATGTATTGCATGAAATGGATTGTAAATTGGAACTTATTACAGGAAAAGAACATGGTATAATTCCCAACTTTCAGATTAAAGCGAGGCAAATGCTAGAAAAAAATTAGATCTTTGTCTGAAAGAGAGAACATAGCACCGAGATGGTAAACACTAGAGTTCAAAAGTTATTGTTGAGGAGTAGGCAGGATATTTTGGACTCAATTGATCGTGATAATCATTTTGGATAATCCTTCGAAATTGTGAAACTTAAGCACAAATTCATTTGAAGAAGTAATAAAGAGAATCTTTCATCACATTTTTCAAATTTAAAACATTGGAGAAGATGAACATCAAGTTTACAAATTCCCTAATCTAATTTACTATATCATGCGGTTAAATACAAAGGAAAGACAAAAAAAGGTCAATTTTTTTTTTCAGCTTCTTAGAAATGAATTTGTACGCGAAGAATTTTTCAACTTATGATATTAATTAAAGCAAATATAAATTAATGTGCATGTACGTATACAATATCACCGCAACTCAATTTTCAAACAATCTGCTCTTGACACCGCGCTATGTGTATCAAGTTTCTACTCAACCTGAATTTTTCTTTAACTCTTTTTATAGCTGACTGGATAAAGCAGTAAAGCACAATAATTTTTCCAAAATAATTTAGAAAAAAATAATAAATTCGGATAACTGTGAATATACGATGAAATAGTGAAAATTGATTAGTACCAAGAATAAGCATAGCGTCAGGAAGAGCTCCGAGAATAGGGAGAAAAAGACCACCAACAATTCCAGGACCGAGAATCTCAAGCAAAAGCTCACTACCAGTGGAGAGATACGTCGCGGCTTGGAACATCAGGTAACCATAAACTATAATTAGGAACAAATTTCCCAGCGCCGTAGAGGTGCACGGCATGAACCCGTACGTCTGTTCACATGTCTCCTCCGCCGCGTACAGGCGGATAAAGGAAGGCAAACTGGAGGCGCGTGTATGAACCCCGTCAGAGACGAGATCTTCACTATCAGTAATGAAGCGACCGTAGGTGAATCCACAAAGGATCATGAAGAAGAAGAGAGTGTATAACGGCTTATGTTTGGGCTTGGATTGGCGCGCCATGGCTTCAAAAATGGAGTATTCGCAGTGGAGTGTGTCTCGGAGAAGATATATGCATCTATATATACATGCCCGTATCTATATGTGTGAGAAGAAGAGCGTGTTTAGTGTGTGTTGATGGCCGTGAGAGAGTGTGTAAGCCGTGTCTGGAAATTCATTTAAGGTGGAGAATTTTGTAAATATTATTTTATTTTGCCCAATATTATCTATTATTTAGGATTTGGTCCCCATGTTTTCATTCTCTTGTATAGTGTAAGAATATAGAATAGTTTATTCAAGTTATTTTAAATAAACTAAGCTTTTTGGGTCATTACTAGATCTTGATTCGATGCAATCGAATCGAAATCAAGTTTAACTATGAATAAAATTCTCCGTTCTCAAATAAAATCAATGATCGTGACACATTAATGTGCATCTTTATCATGTTCCAGTTCAAGTACAAGATCATGATGGTCAGGACTCAGCACATAGTTTTTGCCTTTTTGGATCATGTTGCAACTATTGTTAGTAAATAAAGTTATGTAAAAATCAAATGATTGGTGATTAGATTTCGATACTTATATCAGCAAGTATATGATAAGATTTTATTGGAGTTTTGGTATATATCGAAACAAATTGCTTGTTGTAAGTTCCCAATATCTTGTATTTGTCGTAAATGAATTGATGTCTCACTATCTCATATACACAGTATAATTTGCTCTTGAAATGTACGTCGTAGTCTAACTTAAATTCTTGAATTGGATAATTGATTCTTTAAGACTTTCGTTAGAGTAACTCCAAGCATTTCGTTTTTGGTTCTAGATACCTACATATGTACTATGTAGGCAATACATATTTCAACTAGTATACATTTCAAATGATGAACGACCATTTTCTCTTCAGAGCCTACATCTCTGAAGAATTGTATAGAATCTGAAGAATCGTGAAAGTAGTGAATTTAATACTAATAGGAGAAGTCGTGAAAGACTACCAAATCGGTTGTTAACATTAATCATTAACATTATATAGTTTGTTCTACGTCCGAGCATTCTTAAGAGTCAAAGTTGGATTAAGTCTTTTGTTTTGGGTCTTAAAATAAAATAAAATAAAAGCACGAGGGCCATGATTGCAACTACTAACGACTTACCTTGTAGTTCATCTGGTAGTTAGTAGGGGAATCCGGCCCAACCGAGATTTTCAAATTTCAGATTTTTATAATTGCGAATTATACTTTAATTTATTTTGTAATAATCTTTGCTAATAGATTTGTTCATGTGTATTTTTATTTAAGTACGAAGAATTAAACTCTTATCCTCAATTTTTTTTCAAATCTCTTGATTAATAGAAGTATTTATTTCTCTATAAAAAAAAAAACCCAATTAGTGATTCGTAGTCATTCTCACCTCGAGAGCCATGTTAGACAGTAACGAAACCAGGTAAAAAGATGAAATATTTAGGGCATGTTTGATTGCGAGCGTGAAATTTGTATGGAAAGAAAATAAATTTTAAACAGTTGAATTTAATTGTTTAGAACTTATTTATATGAAAATTATTAGTTAAATGCGTTTGATTAATTTAGTTTACAATTTAGAAAATATTATATTTGTCCATTTTTAATCGGTGGATAGTTAAGAGAGATAGTGAATTATCTGGAAAATAAAAGTTACCCCTCCCTAAAGAAAATATTTTTCTTGTTTTTTAGAAAAATATGGTCACATGACCAAAAGTTGGAAAATATTTTCTATAGAAAAACTTATCAATCAAACACTTTAAAAGTAGAAACTTGAGGTAGAAAAATGACATTTTTCATAGAAAATAAAGCCAAACGATCTACGGGAGAGACAAATAAAGAATTCAAGTTGATAGTCTTATCTTTGTCAAGTGTTATATTTCTACATACAGTCATGTTGTGACCGATTCGATATGCTTTCATATCCTCGAGTCGATTTAGAACCCTTACGAAAGGAACATCGATGCCTGGTCAGCTCTTATAAATCTCTATTTTCGTACGAATATGCTAGGTAAAATAAAAGCGAAAAAACAAAAGAGATAACAAACAAAAGTAAGAATAACAAAAGTAGAATAATTGTTAATGTCGTTGTCTTGATATTGTCCAACTTTTTCAACTTACATTGTAAGAAACTAAGAATTATGAGCATACATACATTTTTGTTTTTTGTATGTGTAAATGTTTAATTTGTTTATGCATTATGTTTTTTGTAGATTATGAGCTACAGAATTTATAAAGGGTATCTATAAAAAGTGAATAAAAGTCATAAAAAAAAATATAAAATATATAGCTAAAAACGATATTTGACCGGTTTGTAAATTTAAAAAATTACGACGAACAAGCACTTAGTGTATTTAGCGCTCTTCTTCATGAATTGCACGTTAAATTAAATTGATTCATTTTGTCAAAATTTTAAATACCGAATCACATAAATTTGGTACCGCGATAATACTTTTTATATACGTCGAAAATTTCGACAAAATTAAAATTTAAACACTCAATTTAACAAAATATAATTCATGAATAGTGGTAAGCAAGTCAAATTTCTTAATTTATAGTGTGTTTTTTGGATAAGGGTCCATAGGGAAGGATTCAGTCAAGTGGATGTTATATCATGTGGTGGACCTACTATGTTAAGGATTTTGAAAAGTGTTTGGTGATCTACCTTGTAATACATGTCGGCATGATATAGAGTTAAAATTATGCTTGAAATTTATATTTGCCTTTTTCAAATATAGGGCAAAGTTATTTCGAATTCAAATTTAACGATGAATGATTTATGTAGAGATTTTTTTGGTTTTAATTTATGACTCGTTTAGCAAGGTTTCCACTTCTGGTAGAAAAGCATCATTAGAAAGCTATTTTAGGTTATTTTTCTTTAAAAATTCTTTTAACTAGACGAAATACTTTCAGAAAACTATCTAAATATATGTTCAAAAACAACTTTTGACTTTTCAAAAGTCTTGTCAAATAGATCCTCAGACAGATGTATTATACAACTTTAAAATAATACAATTTAATTGTTCTCGTAGCTTTTTGGTCTCGATTATGTCCAATAATTGTGTCAAGTCGGTGTACATACACTTCCATACGTTTAAGTGCATCTCTTTACTAGAATGACTAGCCATATAGGCACTAAATGAAAGCATTACAATATCACAATGTATTATCATGTCACACATGCATAATTTGTTACATAGTTGCCTTGTTTTCTTTTGTGATGGTCGATTCACAAGTATTTTTCTACGAGGCGGACGAGTCATCCGATTGAGAAGAGTTGACTCGATTCTGCCTATCGTCATCCTAAATTGCCTTGTTCAATTTTACTGTGTCGAGCGTTACGAATATGTAAAAAAAAAAAAAGTATTTCAATGAAATACCAAGTTTAATGGAATTCTAATATGGGCCTAAAGCTTTGTCAAGAGCACAGTACTAATTATGAGTCATATTAGGTTAAAGTAGGCTGGCCCAACGAATATAGCACTTGTGAAAAGATAAAGTGCGTTTATTATTACTGAAAAGATGCCAGGGATCAGCATTTCAATAGTTGAAAAATTTTATGTGTTACACATTCGATAAATAAATAAAATTTTCATTTTTTTAACAATTATAATTCTAGAAGAGTTGAATTAATATCATTTATTTCAGCTCATAAAAAGTATCTAAGTTTCAGAGAAACTGCAATATACCCAAATTCAAAAGTTACAAACTTGTAATTTTTATTTACGTTACATTTTGCATCGTATTATTCTCCACATGTATTAATGGCACTTTTCTTTAGATAGGGTGGCAAATGGACCAAACGGCTCACAGGTTCGGATCATCCCTGTTTGACCCGTTGATAGTTTGACCTCGATTTGAGATTAACCATGGATTGAGTCGAGTTCAAATTTTTTTAGAATCGACTTAATTTTTAACTTGTTTTATTTATTTCTTTTAGGAATAAAAAAAAGAAAGAAAGAAAGAGAGAGCCAGCTCATGGGCTCGTGGACGACTCAGCTCTATCGATGAGGCCCACGAGTCAAATTGACGTACCAAAAGTCTATAGTTCAAACTTGTTGATTCATTCACGCATACCAACAAAGAGAGAATAATTTTAAGAAATTTCCCAATCCTCTTTATTAAATTCATCAACTAATTGACATAACGCTTATAACTTGTATTTAAAGCATTAAATAAAATATAGAAAACAACTAAAGCTCTAAATAACGATTAACTTTAGATAATGATAAAATGAAAAAAAAAAGAAAAAGAAAAAGGAGTTTACGAAGCCCTAAATGATGGAATTTGGCCGAAA
>CAIGRK010031432.1:0-14002 GCA_903798315.1 Fraxinus greggii | reverse complement strand
ATGGAAACAATGAATTTATTGATATAAAACTTTGAAATTACAATATGAAAATTGATATTTGAAGATTACAACATTGAATTTGAAAATTACAATTGAAATGATTTTTAAAGATAGCTTAAAAATTACAAGGATAATTGAAAAACTTTCTTGGAGTGTAGTATCTCGCGTTCTATTACACTTGAGGAAGTCTTCTACCTTCTTTTATAGCTAAAAACTTCGGACTTAAAAAATCTTCTAAATTAGATTGAAGAATCTTAAGGATAACTTTTGTCTGCCATTTGAACAACTTTTGAAAAGCAATTGTAGCTACTTTTGATAATTGCAACCAAATTTTGACTATTACAACCAGCAATTGCAGCTACTTTTGACAATTGAACCACTATTTTTCCATTTCTCCGGGCTTTTTGATTTTTACTTTAGTAAAGTTACTAAAGTTTTTTGTCCATTTTTTATAATTGGCAAGGGAAGCAATAATAGTTTGTTAGGTGGCACACATTTTAAAAATGGAATCCTTTGATTTTTGAACCTTATATTCTTTTAATTTATCAAGATAAGATAACTGGGTCCGTATAGTCATTTTGAAGTGGTGTTCTTTTGGGTTTTTTCTTCAATTAATTCATCAATATTTTTTAAACCAAAGTACATGTCTTCATTGCTTTGTTCATAGACTGACGAGCCTGCTTGAGAAAAAGTTTCTTTTGAATCCTTTGAGTCTGATCTTTTTTATGAAGATTATGTAAGAGTTACAATTTTTCTGCAACAATTTGAATGAATTTTTTAAGAGTTACAATTTTTTCTTCTTGGTAATCAAAATAACTGAAAAGAGATTCGACTGAATTGTCTTGGAGAGGCGCATTCTTTTCTTTTTCCATGGGTCCTATCCCCAGTCTTCAAATGATAGTACCCTTTGAATTTATATTTTAGAAAAATCAATATAATTTTTCTTTTGCTGATTTTGAGTATGAGTTATTACGGCTGATCCTAATTTGATGAAGATGACTTTATAGTAAGCTCTGAATTTTTTGATATTTTTTGGCATATATTGAAAATTTGCTGGGAAAATATTTTGAAGGCATTCGTCAAGAGATGAATACCTATGAATCCAAGATGTTTCGATCTCGAAAACAGGAATATGAACAAGTTTTGTAGAATATTGAAATGAAGGAGGAGGATTGATATCTGAGAATTTTATTTTACTTTAGACTAGTTACTCATTCTTGATTTATACTTTTTCATGAAAATTGCTCTTCAAATTTTCCAAAACGGTTTCAAAAATGGGTCGAATATTTTGGACTTGAAGATAATATTCTACCTAGTCCTACTCTTCAAGGGTTCGAAAATTTCAAAAAAGAGGCCAAAACATTTTTAAAGACTCAAAAAAATCTTTTATTCCAATTTGCTCATAATTTTTAAGTCAAGCGGGGGTCAAAATTTCATGAATTTAATTGCTGCCCAAAAGCAGTAATTTCATGGATTCAAGAATAGAAAACTGCAAGCTATTTCAGAAAGAATTGCTGCTCTTACAGAATCCTTATCAAAAAGATCAGACTCAAAGGATTCAAAAGAAATTTCTTCTCAAGCAGACTCATCAGACTATGAACAAAGCATATTCATCAGACTCATTAGAAAGACGTGCTTTAGTCTAGTAAATATTGACGAATTAATTGAAAAAAAACTCAAAAGAACACCACTTCAAAATGACTATAAGGATTACTTTTTCAAAATGTGTATGTCACTTAACAAAATATTATTGCTCCCCTTGTCAATTATAAAAATGGACAAAAAACTTTAGTAACTATATTAAAGTAAAAATAAAAAAGTCGGGAGAAATAGAAAAGTGGTGGTTCAATTGTCAAAAATAACTGTAATTGTTGGTTGCAATAGTAAAAAAATGGTTGCAATTGTCAAAAGTAGTTGCAGTTGCTTTTCAAAAATTATTCAAATGGCAGACAAAAGTTATCTTCAAAATTCTTCAATCTAATTTAGAAGATTCGAACATCAAAAATTGAAAACTTTAAATAGAGCCATCCTATCCCCCTCAAAAAGGGAGTCAAGTAAAAACAGTGGGGAGGCAGAATTTCTCATGTCACCAAGAACAAATTTGTCTCAATTTTGGACACTAAACAACTAGAATATATTGAACAGTTTGTACATTAGTAGTAATGATTTAATTCGTCAGTGTCATGCATCATTTTCCTAACATTACCTTGTCTACAGCTTCTGGTAGATTGGTTTTATCAACTATTTATGTGAATTTTATATTCTATGTGAATGTTGGTTAATGCGTGTCTATGGGTACTAGGTTAAACTCTTTATGATATGCTCCTCTCTGCATGTATAAATCATTTTATTTTAATTGGCTTTGGCTTCCAATTATTTTTCGGACCTCTTAGGAATTTGGGAAACTTGAACAAATTAGCTGCATAGAATTTTTCAGTTATTATTATTATTATTATTTTTTTCTTTTAGCACAATGTGGGCAAGTAATATACTTGCAAAATTTCTACGAGTCCAGATATGCTGTGAGATCAAAGAAGGATGTCTTGGTTCTAGATTGGGTTAGTTTACTATTTCAGGAAACAAACAAATTTTAGTTATGTGGTTGTATTTGGAAAGTGGTTGGGGTGCCTTTTTATTCCATCTAAGCTAATACTATTTTGTCAATACCTGATTTTTTTAGCAATATAACATGAAAATTTTATTCAGATTCCATCTTAAGCATTATGATAGTGTCATAATGGCATCCAAATTGATCGAGAACTGCCTGACACATGTCCGAAAGTTTGTCTCTTAAGTTTCTATTCTTTGAAAAGGTTTAAAGGGTGTCATACCTGTGTCTGAGGATTTCTCTTAGGTTTCAGTGTCCAACTTCCGCACGTAGCCTTTTTGGGTATATATATGCTTCTTAGCATGTAGCAAGTGGTGAACCACTAATTAGAGAGTTTGAGTGGAACATGACTCCACACCTTTTATCATTCTTGTTTACTTTCTGTTCCTTTGCCATTTTCTTTTTGTTCAGAATATCTCAAACATGGTTGCCAGTGGCTCTGTACAAAACTAACTGATGTGCTCAGTTTCTACACATTGTCAGTAGATATTGTTACAACCACTGAACTATGATCCTACTATTGTTATCTGATTACTAATTGCTTTCTATTATACATGAAAGTAACGTTATGGAAATATGGATTGTAATTAAAAATTAGGAGCCTCTTTTTACATGATTTTTGTAAGGAGCACGTCAACTGCCACGGGAGTTTTTACCTTGACCTGAATTTGCATAAGTTGTACCTCCCATTTTGTTTTCTTGCTAAGAGTAGCTTGTTACATTGATTAATTTATCATTTTTCTTGATCTTATCCTTTCAGTTTTATAATTTCATGACATATTCTTGGATATCGAATTGCAGGTCCAATTGAGTTTGGGGACAATGCTACAAATTGTATTGATAATGACGAAGCACCAATCAGAAATCGCCCGATTGAAAGAGTTAAGAAAGGGGAACCTGTTTGTAGGCAGCCGAAAGTTCACCTATCATTAAACAGCAATTTTTGTCCGGTTGACATGGGCCATATTGGAACCCTTTTGAATTCTAATCTTGTGTCAACTGGCATTGGATGCTCTTCTGAGAAAGAAGAACGCATTTCCTCTGTTACTTCTGCTGGTGAAAACATGGAAAATGTCCTTTTGTGTGCTCCTCTCAGCAATAGTGTTGAAATGGAGATAGATCGTTCGACAAAAGAATTTGATCAGTATATTCAACTTCAGGTACAACTGTAGTGATTAATGTTCAAATGAGGCTTCCTAATTTACTCGAACACTTTGTTTCTGATTAAAGCATATTGAATTTTTGAAGTGAAATTAGTAAAATTTATATAACTTCGGTTTCACATGCCTTCACTTATTTGGATGTTTCAAATCAATGGCTACTTGCCCCAAATGAATATAATTGCACATATAATTGCATATTGTACTACACATGACTGGACAGTACAACGGAAAATAATTGAGCTTATTTTTCTTCCTCACACACTACTGATCCAATCCTCTGTGCCAGACAACCAATACATGACTTGATGTTTGCAGTGTATGCATGATCTACGCTGTTCAATTTGTTTCAGGTTAACATTTTTTCAGTTCGCAACTTCTAACTTGGTTTTGTTAAACAGGAAGAGGACATCCGGAAGGGTGTAAATGAGCTAAGTCGAAGGCACACAGGTTCTTTACTCAGTGCCATAGAGAAACAAATCCACAGGAAATTAAACGAGAAGGAGCTTGAAATGGAAAACATGAACTGCAAGAACAAGGAGTTAGGGGACAGAATAAAGCAGGTTGCCGAGGATGCTCAGAAGTGGCATTACCAAGCAAAATACAACGAATCAATTGTCAACATCCTGAAAAGCAATATCCAACGACTCCTGGCGCAAGGCACTTCCCGAGCTCGGGAAGGTTCCGGAGAGAGCGAAGTAGACGATGCAGTTTCTTGCACTAACCATCGGGAAATTGTCAGTGGTTCAGGAAATGAAGTTCCAACTAAATACCAGCTAAAATGCCGAGGGTGCAAGGGTAAAGAAGTGTCTGTCTTGTTATTTCCTTGTAGACATTTGTGTCTGTGTATAAATTGTGAAGGTTTCATTGATGTTTGTCCAATTTGTAAGGTATTGAAGACTGCAAGTGTTCAAGTATACATGTCATGAATGCCGTATCTGAGCACTTGCAGTCCTCATTCCATTTTCTGTTGATAAATTTATAATTTGTTGATGAGAAACTGTGCAAAGAGAAATCATGAATTTAAATAATGGGCATTGGATCTTTTGCTTCAGTGGATTCAAAGATTTTCATACTAGGAGTCACTTATATGACATGTTAGATTAGTGGGCACGGTCGGTTCGAAAGAGAATTAAATCTTATCAAGAATTACTTAGTATCTTGTAAATATAACCGTCGGTTCAACTTTAATTATGAAATTGGAATTTCAATAACTATTTTCACTTTCCTAATGTTTGAAACAATAATTTCAAAAATCACATGAAATCGAATGGTTCCATTTACCAAACAATCGAAGTTTAATGGGTTCCATTTTTGACATACTGAGATCGAACAAGGGGTGGGCATTTTAGCAAGAGGTCGGTTCCAAAAATTACATGAAATCAAATGTTTTCAGTCAAAAAATACCGAAGTCTAATGGGTAGTTGTAGTTTTTGAAATACTTGGATAACAACAAATTGTCAATAAAAATCATTTACCAATTTATACAAATGACCAATAATAAATAACAACAACAACAACAATAATAATAAACGAATTTCCTTTAGAAAATATAATAATTTGGTAGGTTCGATTATAACAATAAATAAAACGGAAGGTTTGGTACTTCGATGCTAGATCTAGAGTCGACATTAATATCTTACCCAGTAAACTTAAAAAGAAACTTGTTGAACTGTTCATTTTGGTTCTGGCAGGACTTTTATTTGGCCATATGTTAGATAAGTCGGCAGTGTTTGTGTTCTTTCTGATATTTACGCATTTTATTGCTCTACTAGAAATTTCGTCTTCCTCGTACCATTCTCCAATTTAGTAGTTTCCATCATCCGTTCAGGGTTGAGCTTGGAAATTTCATGATGGGCTTAAAATGCCTCCTACCTACTCCATACAGCAAGCATACCGAATAATGCTTGCATCCTCCATCTTTAAGAAATAAAACAAAAAAAGAAAATTTTATCTATTGCCTTGTTTAAAACTTAGTAGATTTTAAATCTCAATAAGAATCCACAATTAATAATTAATGCTCGTATGATTTGTGTTTCACATTTGAGTTTTAAGTTTATTTTCAATTTTTTTCTTTTGAGTGTTTGTTTTAAAATTAGTAAAATCACGTTTTGTTTGTTATTTTGAAAAATTATTTCTTAAAACGGAAAACTAGAAAACACGTTTAGTTTGAAAGAAATCTCCTTCCTTCCTTAAAATTACTGAATTAAGATAAAATTTTCAATTCAAATTAGGACGTTTGAAAGAAATCTCCTTCCTTTGTGTCCAATCGATGTTTGTCCAAATTTGACTAAACTGTGGGAAGTTCGTAAATAATGGGACCAAATACATTGCTATAACGGGACCATACAAATTTCTATAATGAGACAATTAATTCCTTTGACTAAATATGTAAAGTTGGTAAATAGAGAGATCAAATTAATTCCTTGAATGTGTGACCAAAGTGCACATTTTTGAAGTTAGCCCTTCTTCAAACGTATACCCTTCGGTGTTTCTTTTCAATTTTATTTACGTATCAAAATTACTTGGTCGAGACATTTTTGATTCTTTCGACAATTTTTGTTTAAAGGGTCTCTTTTGAGAATAGTCTAATTACAAAATTGATCGAATACCTTTTTTATAGATGTAAAATCTAATGCAGTGAGCATTTATGCAATTTACCTGATAATGGTGTTGTGAGCCTATATATTTTACAACCTTTGAGATTCCCAAAATCCGTATAAACAAACATTTTTTTGTCTGGTCATTCGTTTTCTTTTTCTAATTCTCGAAACAAAAGTATACCTCATTCTTTGTGCTTCTACAAAGAGGGTTCGCTCCATTCTTAATTGTAACATTATAGTCTAGAGAATAGTTAGGTGAGGGAGCACGGAATCGATAATGGAGAAGGAGGCGAAAAATAATGACAAATTAGAAACAATAGGGGTGTAATTGATACTATTTTTAGATGTAAGATTATTTTTCATTTTTATATCTCCAACTTTTAATCCTTCATGAACCTAGACATACTGTACAGTCAATTACAACTTCCACTACCCAGCAAACGTAAGAATGCACCAATCCACGTTCAGACCCACCCCTACTCCTACCCCAACATATACATACATTATATACATATAAATATGTATATGTGTATATTTGACTAGACTCATAGACATTCGTTCCTTGAGAATCCAAGTTTGCCAGTATATCCCTCCTCTGCATCTCTGATTCCTGTAGGAAAACTGTTTGCTGATATACACTTCAAACACCCCCGCCACCACCTCCACGGCGGCGCCACTGTCCCAACACCTCCCAAAACCCCCATATACATACATAATCTGTTTATCCCTTCACTTTCTTGATCTCTATTATCTGCAAAATGCAAAGCGCAGCAATTTCATATCCCCCTTCCGTTTCTGTCTCCACAAAACACCAAAAGTTCCAATCTTATTCTCTCTATAGATTCAATTTTTCCCCACCAAAAAAACTCTGTTTTATTAATGACTCCTCCTCTTTGAACCCGGTTAATTGTTCTGCAAGGCTAAGTGGGTGGGTTCTGGGCCCTCGTAGACCCTCAAAACAAGTTTCGGTTCGGGTCATCTCAGTTCCGGAGAGCCCGGATGCCAGTGAGAGCCCAAAATCCAGTAGTGCTAGGGATACTTTGGTGCTGGGAACGCTTTTCGGGCTTTGGTACTTGTTTAATATCTATTTCAATATCTACGACAAACAGGTTATTATTTCTTTTTCTGTAAGACAACAGACTTTTTCCCTACAAGTCTTTTGGCTTTTGGGCCCAACATGGATTTAATTAAACTTAATTTCCGTTAAAGAAAGGTCTTGGGTTCGAATAGTTGCTTAGCCCCTGTTTGACCACTGTTATTTGAAACTTTTCCCCGCTTTTTTATCCACGTATTCTCTTAAAATCACTATTCGAATCATTTTTTTCCAAATAATGATTTTCAAATAGGGGCTTAATGATGCAACAAAAAAGGCTTATGGGGGAAGTCTTAAGGCGAGCCATTAATTTCTTGTAATGTATTATCGAATAGTAGATTGATGGAGAATGTGTAATTAAAAAGTAAGGAAACTTTATTGATTTGTGTGCAGAATATTTTATCGCGAATGTGTGGTGTAGAATTGTATTGTAAAAAACAATTTAAAATTTTAAAGGATGACTTAATCGTCACACATAGTTATCTGCTCGAATATTTGTGTACCTGTTCATGCTTTCTATATATCTGATTATGCATGCATATTTGTTCTTGTTAGATGTTTAGAAAAGATTTTTTTTTTTTTTGGTTTTAGACTGTGAACTAGTATCAGAGATGCCACATTTATTTATTTTATATAAATTTAGTCATCACTCCAAATTGTGCGGGCCCGAATTCATTTTTTCTTTAAATTTGTGTCGCGTGTACAATGTTTTTATGAACTAGAAACGGGGAGACTTGAAACCAGATGTTTTATTCGGCTTTGATACTATGTTAACCCTAGCTTGGTATAAACTGTCAAGTTGCATAGCTCGCCCTCTCTTGCTTGTGCTTCTTCTTCCCTCGACTTGCAAAGCTTAAGCCGTTAGAGATGCCATATTTATTTAAATTTGATCTGAACTACTCATTGAGCAGCTGGGATTCAATTTTTTATGAAAGTGGTCACGCGTACAATATTTCTATAAATGAGTGATGGGAAGAATTGAATCCATATATTTTGTCTGGCTTTGATATAAGTTAGCCGTAGTATGTGAAAACTTTAGCTATTAAAGATGCCATATATATTTATTGAAATTTGATCTTCAAAACTATGATAGCCAGAAAATACCGGCACCATAGAATTCGATATTGGAATCAAAATCAGAAATGATTTTCTTAAATTTCAAATGCGAAAGTTGTTGAGTTCCATGCTTACAAGCTTACTGAGCATCTCAACTCTCAACTATTTACATGGGATGGATGGTACTAATTTGAACAGGTTCTTGAAGTTTTTCCATGTCCATTGACGATTACTTTAGTTCAATTGGCTGTTGGGACTCTCTTCGTTATTTTCATGTGGATATTCAATCTTTACAAACGGCCAAAAATCAGCAGTCGCCAGGTACTCAATACCATGCAGGAATGCTATGAGCAGTGACTCATTTTACTGAACACGATTTTCAAAGTTACTTTTTACTAACAAACTTACTTTTCCAGAAAGTAAATCTTAGAAAAGTAATTTTTCATACGAATACTTATCTTGAATTCGTTGATTGACAGCTTGCTACAATTCTTCCTTTGGCAGTGATGCACACTTTAGGCCACCTTTTCACCAATATGAGTCTTGGAAAAGTTTCTGTTTCGTTCACTCACACAATCAAAGCTACAGAGCCGTTCTTCTCGGTGGTCCTCTCGGCTATGTTTATGGGAGAGGTGCAAGATCCATATGATTTTATTATACGCATACAAAATTTCTTGATAGTTTTTCTAAATGTTCACAATGACATGGAAAATAATAGCCCAGCAAAACAGCCATAATCTGTTTCTTTCTTCACTTTCTTAAAATTGATTACTTTATAGCCGTGACTATTGACATATATATTTTGCTATATCGAAGAAGCTATTCTTATTTTGTTTCAACAGCACGAGTTTTTCTCCTCGTAACAAGTTATTTAACCAGTAAATGAATTTATATGGATCTTTTATTTTTCTTCCATAACTTATAAAAGTGATTTTCCATTTCTGAAAAATTACCGGCATTCTGGTGTCTTCTCTTTGGTCAGTTTCCTACAATATGGGTTGTTTCTTCCCTTCTACCAATTGTTGGTGGAGTGGTTTTAGCATCAATGACTGAGGCCTCTTTCAACTGGTAAGAAGCTTCAAGAATATACTGCTCTTTTTACCATATCTTTTGACTTACTTATTTTACCAAACATGATTTTTCAAAGATACCATTTCTTTATTAACAAAACTTCTCTAGAAACTCAGTATTAACTTTTATGAAATGCAAACCATGCTCAATGTGTTCAAGGGCTGGCTTTTGGAGTGCAATGGCCTCAAATCTGACAAATCAATCTCGCAATGTCCTTAGCAAGAAGTTTATGGCTAACAAAGAGGTATATATTGCAGCCAAAAGTTGTTTGTTAATCAGAATTGTGAGCAAATTCTTATTATCTTTTTCGATTCTTTGATTTTAATCCTATTAAAAGAATTTGGAGGAAAAAAAAAAGAAAAAGAAAAACAAAATGTGGTTCTTTCGTGATGTTTGTTTCGAAAGAACTGAAAAAGGAAAGAAAGAAAGAATGAAAAGTAGAAGCTTATTTTCCAAATAGCTTTTATTTTTCAGAATTGGTGCATCAGTTTCAGTTTGTTTTCATGCAGGACTCTTTGGACAATATTACGCTTTTCTCGTTAATTACAATTATGTCGTTCTTCTTGCTTGCTCCTGCTGCTATTTTTATTGAAGGAGTCAAATTTACCCCGTCATTCCTTCAGAGTACTGTAAGTAAACTTCAAGAGCAGAAACAATACTTGGATATGTTACATTTTTTTGTCCTTCGAATTCAAATGGTTTACTTAGAGCTTGTTTGGGAGAATTTTTTGAAAATCATTTTCCCCAAAATCATTTGATCCACACACTCTATGACGCCATAACTTTTTCCTACTTTTTAATCACACATTCTCTAAAAAATTATTTTTCACTTATAAAGATCTCTCCTAAGCAAACTCTTATTTTCTAAGTACCCTCACCTTACTAAGAAAATAAGTAATTTATTTTCATCTTTGATCAATTTATTTAGTTTAAAATCTGCTTAAAACTTATTTGGTGGAAGAGAAATAATGGGGACAGAAATTTTGTTGTTTCTTGCCAGGGATTGAATGTCAGAGAAATTTACATTAGGTCTCTTATTGCTGCTCTCTGCTTCCATGCATATCAGCAGGTATGCATTGCAGAATTTATCTTTTCTTTTTTTGATCATATCGTACTATACTTAAAGAGTACACTTCACCAAACAAACCATTATTGTTCAAAAGTCCATTAATGTGCAAGCCATATTAAAATTTTCAACTAGACTTGAACTCAAGATCTGAGGCAGTCCAACATATCAGTTAAACACACCCCTTCACTTGGAGTCCGAATCCATTTTTTTATTAAAGACCTAACACTTCCACAGTTTTCATAAATGGGTGGCGTTGAGACGTGATTTCAACATCTTTGTTGCACTGATACCATATTCAAGTTTTTTCGGTCTTCGTTGGGAAATATTTCAGGAATCTTCCAAAAAGCTTCTTTTTTCGTTTTTCCAGAACATATCTTGGGATTTGAAGCTTAATCTGTTATTATAGCACTTTTACTTCGTCTTTAGCTTTTAATCAATTCCCCAGCAATGTAGCTCAACACAATATACAATGATCTTGATTATCAATGTTCATCATTTTTTGACATTCCCAGAATTCTTGATTTAGTGCCTAATTCGATAAAAGTTGATAGAAAAAGATATGCCTCGGTTCCATAAAGCAATTGTTAATAAAAATTTGTTTTGCAGATTGCTTACATGATATTGCAGCGCGTATCTCCTGTCACTCATTCTGTGGGCAATTGTGTGAAACGTGTAGTTGTGATTGTGAGCTCTGTTCTCTTCTTCCGCACACCAGTTTCACTTATTAACACTCTGGGTATAGCTTCTTATACATTCAATTTCAGTGAACTTAATAGATGAAATGAAATCAGATCAATCTAGACCAGTGTTTTTATTTTGTTCTCTGGTGCAGGTACTGGTATAGCCCTCGCAGGAGTTTTTCTATATTCAAGAGCAAAGCGCATTAAACTGAAGCCTAAAACAGCTTGAAGATCTCGTGTCTAAGAAATTTTCTTGGTTACTAGTGTCACTAGATCAGAAAGCTTTGTCATTAACTTTTGTTATATCATCATAAACTTTTTCAAGTTTTCTTTTAGGATTCTTTTTTTTTTTGATGGGTTGCTGCTGCTGGTTTATACGTCCAAAACTGTGCATAGTTTCAAACTTATTGTTAATATAATCAGAATCTTATTGGAATCGGAAAAATCATGTATTGGGTGTGGTGTCTGGAAAAGATTGTTGCCTCCTTAATCCGAGGAAATTGGGAAGAAGCTGCAAACTTTGAAATCTATAAACCTTAATTCTTCATCACAATTTTAGTTTATATCCACAATCGTGGTCATTTCGTCCACCACCAGAAATATGAAAGTTCCTTATTATTGTTTCTAGAAATTCTGCAAAAACTTTTCACTATAATTGATTGCAGTTGTACGCAGGGAATGCTTAATAAAAAATCCCGATTCTAAAGAATTGAGAATCAACCATTCTCGCTGTGTTATCTCCCAAACTTGAACAATTGTTTATTCTAAAAAAAACCGTAGCTTAACAAAATATGATTTGACAACCGTCGCGTCTCAGATTTGGAATCCAGTAATCACATAATGAACAACTTTAACAGTGCAAAATTGAATAAATCTCCACCTGTTATATGCATAACTTGACGCAAGTATGTGTAAACTCACGTAAACATATCAAGCTCATGATTGGCTCAATTCTTGACCCGTAGTAGTCAAATATGTCCTTTCTTTTCTCCAGAGATACATATCCTCCAAAACTTATTATTTTCACTCAATTTTTTCAGGGTGGATCATAAGTTGAACTTATTTAATTATACTCATTACCCTCTTCTTGTTTTGATGGATCTTGCTATCACAAGTTCACACTTCAACAGGTCGAGATTCTCCTATATTTTTTATTACATCAACATTTAAGACTAAACTAAACTACTTGCCTCGTATCAAAGATATAGTTCTATCAACCAAATGTCTTGAGACTTAATCAATGTAATCGTGCTTTTTCTCAACTATTATTGTATTTAATTTTTTTTTAAACATCTTCTCATTTGCTTTCTATATAACCCACGTAGCTAGTTTTAGGCCGATGACTCCCAAATCAGATGATCGTAGGGCATCAAGTTTTAAACCCTTATAGACTTATTCACTCGAGTTATATATGCTTGAAAAGATTTTATTTACACATAGACTAGTGTTATGCCCATTTTTTTTTAGAAATCCAGCCTTTAAAACCAGCCCCTAACTTAAGACTTTCACATCGTCTTCATTTCATTGGTTTTAAACAATCCACGCAAGAAAATTTTCATGCATGGAACCCCTACCCATCTCAATGTTTCCTTTTAACAGCTCAACCACATCCAAACTACTCTATATATGGATTATAGATTAATACAATTGAGGTTATTCGGGTTTAACTTACTATGTTAAACTCTTTTCTAAGTAATGAGCCAAATCACCAACTTAATGTGTAAAACATGAGTGTCGTGCATAAAAAATGTCAAGTTTCTATTGACTAGTCTAATCATGCAATATTTCCACCATTTATAGTCAATACTTATTTCAATATTCAACATCACAGAGCAAGCTCATCAAACTCACACAAGCACATAAAACAATAAACAAATACTAGAGTATAAATAAAAACTACTAATTTTTTTTAACGAACAATCACATAAAAGCAGTATTATTCACAAATATTGATGAACAATCAAAAGTGTCATAATGATGCTGCCATTCTCCAAACTTATACAAAACATTGTTCTCAAAGGAAGAGCAAAAATAATCAAAATAAAGTACTAAGGATTAGAAACTCCTCGGGAGTAGATGCAGATAGGTAGAAGTAGCGATGTCAAAAAAGTTCGGGGCTCAGGCGGCCTAGGCTCTGCTCGAAAAAAGCCCGACTCGGGTAGGCTCGTGGCTAGGTGGCATAGAGCTGAGACTAGGGCCAAGCCCCATTTTGAGGTGTCAGCTGGAGCCCGAGCTAGCCCGGGCTTGTCATCGGTCGGGCCGAGCTTTTTTTATTATTTATTTATTTTTTTTTTAAGTTTAGATGTATTTTTTATATATTAATATTTAGTTATTATTTATAATACGTATAAATTTTACAAATTTTAAATATATTATAAAAAATTATAGATTTATAACGGTTTTTTTTATAAAAAAAACATGAGTTGGCTCGGCTCGGCTTGCCCCGTTAAGGTTCGAGTCGAAAGCTCGAGCCGAGCCTCATTTTTTTGGAAGAGCTTTTGCAAAAAAGTGTTGACCTATGATTCAATATAACTCCACTTATTTTGATTATAACAAACAAAACACTTTTGTTTCTAACAAGTATTATTTCTTGAGTTTTTCATGTATAAATCTTCTTAAGTATTCAAAGGCTCAAATCGTCATCCATTGAAGAACAAGCAAT
>CAIGRK010031334.1:0-12497 GCA_903798315.1 Fraxinus greggii | reverse complement strand
AAAAAATGTTATGAAGTGAGTATTCTAACAAACTTAAAGGATCTCAATTCGAACTTTTTTTAATAAAAAATTATTATTATTTTTCTCGAAACCGACCATTTTCACATTTTTATCTTGCCCCTGTTTGACACCCGTTTTGGAAGAAAAATAATTTTTGGAATAGTGAGTGATGGAAGATTGTGTGGTTAAAAAGTAATGAGAATTTTTTGGCTTATATGTAATATTATTTTATTGATAAAATGTGCGGTTGAAATGAAGAAAGAGAAATAGAATGAAAAATTAATGGGTTTCAAATAGGGCTATAAGAGATTTCCTGCAAGATTCAATTGTTCTCTAGCTCGATATGCACAAATTTGTTACTTAGAATTCAACTTTATTCATTTACAGCCTGTTTGGTGGAATTTATTNTTTTTGGAATAGTGAGTGATGGAAGATTGTGTGGTTAAAAAGTAATGAGAATTTTTTGGCTTATATGTAATATTATTTTATTGATAAAATGTGCGGTTGAAATGAAGAAAGAGAAATAGAATGAAAAATTAATGGGTTTCAAATAGGGCTATAAGAGATTTCCTGCAAGATTCAATTGTTCTCTAGCTCGATATGCACAAATTTGTTACTTAGAATTCAACTTTATTCATTTACAGCCTGTTTGGTGGAATTTATTTGGGAATAATGGGTTATGGAATAGTATTTTTTGGAGAATGTGTGGTTAAAAAGTAAAGGAATTTTATTGGTTTGTGTGTAAGATATTTTATTGTGTGAATATGTGGTGGAGAAATGATACTGTAGCAAACAATTTTTTTTGGTAAAGGATGACAAACGGGGGCTTAATTCGGTCTAGACCCGATTCTGGCCCAAGACACCCTTGGGCCTCAACGTATGAGGGGCCTCAAAATTTTATTGAAAGTACAAAACAATTATTCCTTATGAAATGTGTAAATAACACCTAGTATTAATATAAATTCTAATTTTAATTTTACTACCCACCTTTTTTTATTCTGAAAGTACATTTAAAGGAAAAATGAATAATTTTTAATAAATAAAAACAACATAAATTAGTTTGATTATTGGAACATTTCAGGACTAATTAACGGACAGTTTAAGAAATTTAGGAATTTCAAAAAAAAACTAACTAGTTACAATAAGATATTTTTGTGTTGTTTTATATAATACATATTATATGTGATATATAAAAAAATTTGTAGTATATCATAAAATATTTTAATTTAATAGGTTAATATGATTTTCCCTTTTAAACATGAAAATTGATTGTCGAACGAATCAAATGCTGAGCGAGTATCACAAATCTAATGTTTACCATCATGAAAAATTGTTTAATTCGATCACGTTTTATGCTGCTATGCTCGCTAAAAAAATAAATGCTTAGGATCTTTTTGGCTTTTTTTTTTTTTTTTTTTTTTTGGCTTTTACTTTCCGTAAAAAAACCTTTTGGAAGAAGTCACCTTAATTTTTGTTAGAAAATTAAAATTTAAAAAAACTTCATATTCCGAAGGTGCTTTTAGAGGAAGCCACATTGGATCAGTTTTTCTCTAAAAATTCTTTTAACTAGAAAAAATACTTCCATAAAATTAGCCAAACAAATCCTAAAGCAACTTCTGAATCTCAAAAGCTCATTTTGACTCTTTAAAAATCATGCCAAACCAGCCCTTAAATATTGTCTGTAAGCAAATAAAGTCACTATCTTTAGTATAATAATTCCATTGAGAAGTCCATTAATTTTTAACAACCTCAAGAAATTATTGTGCAGTCATATGGAGAAATGGCTCCAGGAACAACAAAATTAAACCCTAAAAAGAATGAAAACTTACATGCATGGAAATCACAAAAGTGAAAAAGGTTCTCATTGAAATCCCTCAG
Organism: Fraxinus greggii; assembly: GCA_903798315.1. NCBI lineage: Eukaryota > Viridiplantae > Streptophyta > Magnoliopsida > Lamiales > Oleaceae > Fraxinus > Fraxinus greggii. The sequence goes on along the minus strand of CAIGRK010031334.1, from coordinate 10,619 downwards.
TAGTGCAAATCATGCACAAAAAGTACAATGTGTTTTAACATCTCACACAAACATCGTATTTGTACGTAAACTAAAGATTTCCTGCAAAAAGATACAAAGTAACACAAGGTTTTACCACCACATATGGACGCCGCTTGCAGGACTCTTATCACGGTTCCTCGGTGTGAATTGTGACTAGTCTCGTCAGATCAAAATCACCATCTCTTAGCCAGTCGCTCGAAAAAACATTACCTCAATCAAACAATGATTATTCTCGAGAAAATCCTAATCATGCAGCATATGATGTACCCATTCAACAAAATTCTAGCCGAGCAAATCCTTGAAGAAGTTGGGATTCTGACCAGAAGGGGTCACACCCATTTGCCTTACAAGTGCATCCTTCTCCAAAAATTCTTGAACATTCGGTCCCTTGCTTGTTTGTTTTGCCAGATGTGTTTTGGTCACATTTGGAGGTGTTGCAACAGTAGTACTCTGGCTACTAGAAGACAAATCTGCATAGATAGACATAAGATCAGAAGCATTAGGCACGCTAACTCCGCTGGAACTTAGATTGGTAGGGTCTTGTGTTAGATCCAGAAGACCTTCCAATTGCTTGAAAGGATCTACAGACGGTGCACTACTAGTAACAGTTGGTTCACCCAAGTCTAGCAAGTCTGGAGGTGGTTGGGATGTTGGTTTTACAGCAGCAGTATCAGATGAACTAGTAGCCTCTGTTATATTAGACTTGTCTGCAGCATGACTGTTAGTCTTTGAAACCTTCTGGCCAGAATAAGATTGTTTTCTTTCAGTTTTTGATGCTCCTCCGAAAAGAGAAGCAGCCAATTTTTTCTTTTCTGATGAAACCTCAGGTTGCCGCTTCCTTGAATCATAAGAGACATCGTGAACTTTCGACTTTGTACTACTTATTGACTCATGTTGAGTTGTCCCATTATTACTTCCAAAGTTATCACTGCTTGAAGGAGATGGTGTGGTAGAGGAGAAAGCAGAATGGCCCCATTTCTTTTGAACACCATCTAGTCGTAACTTGAGTTCTGATGAGCGTGAACCAGAGACCGTTAGGGCAGATGTAGCAGGTTGGTGGACTTCTGCAACATAAGATGGCTCAGGTATGGGAACAAGTTCAGCTGAGGATGACAGTACTGAAGGAGCTTTTGGTGGTACTGAGGGTTTAGGAAGCTCGTAGGCTTCAAACCTAAGAGCATGTGTTGAAGATTCATGATCCTGGCTTCTGAAGTTACTAATGTTTGACAATTCAGAGCGTCCATCCTCTGGAATATATGGCTGAGCTCCCTTCTCCAGTGATTCTTGGACATAAGCACCAAGAAATGAAAGGTTGTTGTCAATCTGCAAAGATTACAGATGTTACAAGTATCACTAAAACGAATTTATTAGGTGAAAATTGTCGATTAGCAATTAATATTATGTGAACAATAGCCAATTAACAGAACTCATAATATAAATAAACATAGATATACAAGCCATGACAAGAAACTCAGAATAGTGAAATAATATGTTGTGCTCAAAAGACTGTAGTGCCATTTTCAAAGCAACGGTAAGACAGTCTTATTATTCTTAAACGTTTATTATTCTTAAATGCCATAGTTAATGCAACAGTAATTTCATAATTGTGAAAAATATCATATAGTACCATGCTTATTGTTGTGTGACTCAAACTTGCCCCTATGGTTTAATAAGTAAATTAGTATACCCCAACCATCATATTGAGTGCCAAGTTTGTGGGAGTTTTGAGTAACATAGGGCTAAAGTACAAAAAAATTATCATTGTTTTCAGTAATATCATTTATTCAATGGGTTTAGAGTCAGGCACAACTTCTGGGCATTTTGTCCTCAGAATATAACTGAGATAATGTGGGAAAACAAGTGATTTACACTGTGGGACAACTTAAGAAAGAAAGGGTAAAATATCTAACTTGTATATTAGATATAAGTTTAAAGTATAGGATCTTCCTCTGTGCCCACAAACCATGGAGATTCATGCATTTCCAAGTCTACAATTCTTACCATTCTGCTTCCAGTTTTGCCAGTACTAAAATAAAAGCAAGCTGGAGAAATAGACCATCTTCGCTTGATTACATGAAGAGGCTGTCTCAGATGCCTAGAAACTCTTAGCAACTAGCTGTATCGACAATGCTACGGCTAGGGGACAAGCAAACAATTCCTGGAATGTGTTCGTCCCATATTTCTCACCAAACCATTTCAAAATGATAACTGCCAGGGCTTATTGTTTCTTGTAATTATATTTTCCTTCTCTTCCTATTTCATTTTCCCAAAAAAAGAAAGAAAATATCCCCTCGCTCAAGAACTGTATTGAAGTTTTAATTTTAGCCTTTCTTGAGCAAGTGGAATTTATATGTCTCTAGCAATCTCCTTTATAGCAGTGTCTTCCAGGGCTACAGATACTAGGTCAGCGTACGAAAATAGCCTTTTTTACTGTCACAATTACTACTTAAGAAGTCTCTATCAGAAAGATAAATGAGTGAATTCTTATCACAGTCATGGTCCCAGAACAAAGTAAATGAAACTAGCTTTTCTCTAAAGATGAATATCACCTCAATGTCTTCACAATTTGCATCCATTGGCATAATGTTTTCAACTGCACGAGCATCCAAGCAAATGACTGCTTGAAGTTCATAAGCACGCTGCTGTAAATCTGTTGAGTTGGATGCTAATAATTCTTCAATCAAGGATTGACACTGCAGCAAGCAAGATAACAGTCCGAAAATTATATCTCCAGTTTGAATAATCACAGTCGGATTAGAATGATTATAATTCATATTTTACCACTAATTAATATTTTCCTGATGCAAAAACATGCACAAAAATCAAGTAGTTCCCACTCAAGAAATTTATTTATAAGGAATCCACGGAAAAGGGACAACAGATTCAATTTTCAGTTAAATAATGAATTAAATGAGATTTTTCACATTATTTTATCATTCATAATGTTGAACCACGAGGTTATGTAGCATGCAACAAGCCAAGAAGAGAACAGTAACAAGAACATTATATTGTTAATATTATTTCTTTAAAACAAAATGCAGAGGCTTAAAATGTTTTATGCATGTCCCCTGACAGCAAATTGTGGAAGTGCAATCATTCTGTCAAACTGTCCTTTAATGCCTGATGAATGCTAATGATTTCAGATGAGTATGCCTAATCTACACCAAAAGGATACGACAAAAGCATGTCCTACAGTAAAGTAACACTTCATAATATAATACAAAGAACTCGGGTTTGCATGAGAAAATGAAAGCAATTAAATTCTATACTTCCACTGATTTAAAGTATAACTTCGAAAGTGCTATTGAACATTTAAGTTTCAAGCAAAGCAAGCTTGTACATGACAAGGACATCAGATTGGCACATCAAAGCAAACATGAATATGGGTTACATTTCCTACCTCAGGTAGCATGTCCACTTTTCTCCCAGCTGTTATTTCAAACGAATATATCTTCATGAGTGCTGTTACCGCATATGCCTTCAAAATAAGCAGGATAAAAATCACAAAAGCATACTCAAAAGAAATCATTTCAGTATAATGACAATGAAATTTCATTCCACTTAAAGCTCAGTGTGTATATGGATATCACGATATCCACGAGAAACAAGTACAAGCACATTCTACTCGAATAGGCGTTTACACTAAGTTGTAGGACTGCTCTTAACCAATCAAAATATGTTGTCAAAATGTAGTGCAGCCAAAAGCTACTCATGAATTCACTCCACATAATGAAGAAGAGTTTTGCTTTTTATATGTAGACCACCGCCAGTCTCCATTCATGTCAAGATAAATTCATGCGTTACATCACTCAATTGGCATAATTAAAATAAAATCGTACTTTGACAGTGTCATCAGTTGAATGTGCCTCAGCCGCATCACATAACTTCCCAGTGATATATGAGGCAGAATACTTCCCATCTGCAGTACCATATTCCCCCAGGACCCAGCAAATGACCTGCATTACAGGACTTGTTAAATATAGCCGATGCAAGATTTACTTCTATAATGGCTTATGTATAGTAAATGAAAAACGGAAGGATGAAAAACTAAGTGCGACAGATCGTAGATGGAAAAATAAAAGGAGTAAACAGAACATACTTGAAGAAAGGTAGACGGAAGTTTTGGCTCACCAATAATTCGAAGATATGACTCCACCTGTACCCAACAAAATTATTCTATTTAGAAGTGCTAAAAAGAGCAGTCATAACTTTCACCCATCTATTCTGTTATTCCTTATTAGAAGAGACAAACAAAAACACAACTATAATATGTCAGATCGATGTTTTAGGAAAAATAAGGATTAAATGAAAAGGAAGATAAAGGAGATCTCTGAAGGTAAAAACACAGCAGAAAGGTTTCACATTAATGTAAAATATTATCTAAAGCAGATTGCGTACCATACGAGGGAGTTACATTCTTAAATTTGGTGATTCAAAACAATTTATTTTCTCGTAAAACTTGTTCGCATTTAATTTGGAAATTTTCTCATTTGTTCTCTTGGATAGTTCAATCTTCTAAGGGATTTCTAAATATTAAAATACTAATCTTGCTGATTCAATCGGATACTCATTTACGATTTTCACAATATGGAGATTTTCTCTCTTATTTTTCACAATTCTTCGGTCTTAATCTCTCTCACTTTATTTCTCTCATCTTTTATTGACTTTTCACCTCTGAACTTTGGAGCCACATGAGTGCTTCACACACCAAAAGGCCCAATTGCACGTGTGCTTACATATATCAGCAACTGCAAGTGCCAAGTGGAGTTTACTACAGTAGTAGGAAAATTGATTTTAACATGGTTTGTGTAATTTCGAGGCCTGTCTTTTACGTATTGATCTTGGTTAGGTAATTCTCCATCATATTTGTTGTTTCTCAGAAAAATAATTGCAAGGATTCTTGCCCCTTCTTGCAAATTGGAGAAAAAAAGAGATCTCATAAATATGCCAGGTGCTTTTTTCCTGAATCATCTCACTGCTAGTCATGAAATCTTTCAGAACTACATAATTCATTACTAGCATACTTACATGGTTTAAGTAGAAAAATACGTGCACGAATCATTTCTCAAAGAATAACTGTTCAAAATAACAGCTACAGAAAAGTTCAGAACTCGAAACAGTTACAAATAAAAGAACACGTCTACAACTGCACAAGATGAGTGAATTGTGAACCAGAAAAAAAAAATGAAACTTGTTAGGATACATACGGCAGATGATCTGAGCTGACTATCTGCAGTATCATCATCCTCTCCAAATCCCTCAGCAATCAACCGCATCAAGTTATGTGCAACTTTAGTATTCACTAGGTCCCCCGCATGCTCAAAAACCTTATTCATGGTCTAACAAGGATAAACACAGCAAAAGAAACAGAAAATTAGTAACTTTGCAAATATAAATGCAGTCTCACCAGGAAAAGCATAAAAACATTATGAATTGGTCCCTCACCCGTATAAACCACTGATTGCTTGGTGCAAATTGCTCTGCAAGTTCAACACATCTCGACGCTATTTCAGTTCTGTAATGATGATCATTGATGCTTATCATGTAATCGATCATACGATCAACTATGACTTCTACATTTGATGACTTTGTCATTTTATATAGCAGATCAAATGTCTTGCGCTTCAGGGTATCATCTGGGTCCTGCACTGAGAAGCATGTCAGAATTCAAAGTGGAATTGATATGAAAACCTCAATCAAGAAATATTGTTTTCATTTCTCTCTGTTTTCCTTTTTTACATGAAGCACCTATAAACCTATTTTATCCATCAATCTCCTTTAACCCCCTTAACAGTTCATTCTCTCAGACCCAAGGGGAACTTGACATTCCTCCAAATATTATCTTTCTTCTACAAATATACGAATTCAAGACTAGTTTCACTTTTTCAGCCCTTGAAACCCTCATAAATTAGTAGCCCTGCTTTTGTCTGATATAAGTCTTTGTTAATGCTTGAAGGGGCTCATTCAGAACCGATCAGCCAGTTACAGAATCATAAGCCAATGAAAATGCTCTGTGAGTTTAAAACATTATTAACTAAAAAGGTTGACCTACTTTTAGAGTGCAACTCCATGTTACTAAATTTATAAGCTCTCCAGCTGCAATGATAAATATTAGGGAGTATATCAATTTGGAAATTGGGAGTAGCGAGATGTTTGATTTCAAAACTCCGAACAGTGGGAAGTTATTTTCTGTACACTAAGAAAGATCAGTAGCGAGATGTTCTATTAAATAAATATCACTTGCTTCCCAGTTATAAGAGAATAACAGCATTTCTCACCTCTAAGCAATCAATGACTGCCAGTTGGTGCTGTTCTGCAATTTCTGGGCTTATCCTTATCAACCGACCGAGAGCATCAATTCCAAGATATTTTAAATTGTGACTATCACTCTGTTCATCAGATAAATATGGTCTATAAGATCCAAAAACCCAAAAATGAACTGGAAAAGCAAAGCACACCAAGTTGCAAAGTACAGACCTTCAAAAATTTTGAAATGGTGTCTGCGGCAGATTCAAGCAACTTTGGGTTGGGATGTATTGAGGAAACACAGCATATGCACTCATAAAGAACAGCATTCCCGATATTACTCTCCGCATCACATTTTCTCATTATGTCGCCTAAAATGGTATACATTTGTTCACTGGACTTTTTGTCTCCATTACCTAATAGAGATAGAATCTTCAATAACTTAATCTGCAAAACAGAACCAACTATGCATAATTAACAAACAAATGCATAAATTGAAATAAACATATAAATTTAGGCATTCTTCTAAGCTGAAGCCCTAACCAAGTCACATCCTTTGCAGCTAAACAGTATTTTTGGTTTGCTCCAAAGAGAGATTTGACCTCTTTTTGTAAGATGGTAGTACATGTCACGGGGCTGAGTCATAGGTACTTGAGAACAAGAACTTTAAAGTACCATAATTTGATAGAGAGACCATATATTTATCTTTTGCTGGACATTTCAAAGAATGGATACGATCCCTCTCTCTCCAAATATCTGCTTCACATCCTTTTTAGGAAATAAATCAACTTATTCTATGTTAAAACTAAGATGGAACTAAAACACGTGGAAAATCACTTAACACTTCAATTCCCCAGTGATTCCAAATGACCATAATCACGTAGAGCCACATCCAAAAGCTTTCCAGGCACTATAGGTTTGCTCCGCACTACTTTCATCCTTTATATTCCACTTTTTATCTCAAAGTGTTTTATGCGTGTGTACTCAATATTCAAATTTTCAAAAGGATCAATCCATATACAATACAAAAAGGAAGAGGAAAATTTTGGAAACCAGGTACTTCCTATCACAGCTTTAAGAAGTGAAAGACCGTTCCTTGAACAATTACGTTCGCCACAATAAGAATCTTATCGAGACGTTAATTTCATCTTTTCAGTCCGTTAAAAGCCTGTCCAAGCACGCAATGATTCCAAAGTATCGAAAATCATGAATGACATGTGCTTTATAATTTTTTTGTATTTTTTTGGCCTATTTTCATCTTATTCATTGTTCTTTCTGTACAGTTATTACAACAATGACAAATAAGAATATAGAATTTAGTGGCAAAATTCAATGAATAATGACATTTGAATATTTGGTAGATATAAGAAACTGCACTGCGGAAGTTTTACTGAAGCCAAAGCAAGTAACTTCCTGATTTTACCCCGAAGGAACACCATGAAGTACGATTCTGCTCCAGTTATAAAACATTTAAAGTTGTGCATATGAGAACATAACCAAACAAAAAAAACATGTTTCAGGAATACCTGAATAAATGGAGCAGGCATCTGATGATAATCATAACTCTTTGGCAGTTTGCGTTCAGCTACTTGCTTAAGAATGTTGACAAAACTAACTGCCAAATCCTTGTAAGAATTAACATCACTAGTAATAAGATCAAAAAGAGGGCAAAGAGTAGCAGCCATAACACCCGGATCATTGTCACAAAGCCTCTGCAACAACAAAAACAACAATCACTTATAGGAAATTGAGAACATTTTATTTCCTCATATACACAAACAAATCAATGTGAACATTAAAAACAAAATCCTTTTTTAGCTCCCAAACATTGTTGACATCGCTCTATTTTATAGCCATGCATCCAAATATCCTTGTAAAATTGACAATAGACACATACAAGTGTACCTCTCTCTTCTTTCAGGAATCTTTCATGATTTAAGTGTGTTCTTAAATGACACCAGGGCATAATATCATTATAATGAAAAACCAAGCTAAACTAACAGCCTCCGATTATTGCATGAAGCCACTAAAAGTAAAATCAAATAAACAAATTCAAGTTTTTATATTCCTAATTTCCAGAAGTTGTCAACTTATCTCCACATGTCCTCATATCCGATACATCCAATATTATAAAGAGCTTGTTCGGTAAAGATTAAAAGCTAATTAAAATTGAAAATATAGCCGTTATTGGGTCTCACTCATCTAATAAAAGTCAACAATAACGGCTAGTTTTTCAATTTTAATCCGATTTTAATCTGTACCGAACACGCCCAAAATAAAACTTATGCTAAATTCAAGCAATATTACTTCCACATAATAATGAAATTAACTAATAACATACTAACTCTTCATCATGATGCTATACCTCTTTTGCATAAAACAAAATTACACTCCACATTATCCACCTGCCTATCTATACTATTGATGCAAGATATTGATATTTCCATGTTCATATTAACGCATTACATATGCAATCATATCCTGAAAAACAGCTAAATAATTCTTTTCGAATGCTCAAGTACCCATCCATTGAGAAAGCACACCTTACGGAAATTGGAAATGAGATGGGAGACCGACCCCGGTGCCCTCTGATAAAACCTGTGGAGAGCCATCACTGCCTTCTTCCTCACCGCCTCTTTCTGATGCCCCAAGAGCTCCACAACCTGCGGCAACACAGCAGGTATTGTCTCCTCATTAATCAACCTACACACGGCATTAAGAGCAGCACAAACCACCAAATAATTATCGCTCCTCAAATCCTTCTGTATCGTATTCACAATCAAAATTATCAAATCGTGATCCTCATTCAGAAACAAAGTCACCGCCAAATAACCAGTCCTCTTCAACGACAAACTCTCGTCATGGGTCATTTTAACAGCATGAATATATCCAAACGAGGCGTCGTGGCCCAGCATCTCAACATAAATTAGACGCATTAGATACTCCTTGAGTTTGAATTTCGGAGTATTGGGGCTGGATAATCGGGCTTTGAGGGTGTCTATTTCGCGCAAAACAATGCGGTCCTCCTCGGCCTTGGATCGGGTCTCGCCGATGGATTTGATGAGGTCAAGAAACTCTTTGGACTGCCCGAAACCGCCTTGGGAGCTCATTGCGAGCTCCCGGCCAATTGTCTTCAGCTGCTCCATCTTTCAAGTCGGTGGGATTTCCGGTCCGATAATTGATGTAGTACGGATCAACTTCGGGCCGTGTACTGATGATTGGGAATTCGATACTAGATAGTAAGAATTTGGGATTAAAATATTGAGATTAGATTTGAATTGAGATCTGGGAGATGAACTAAGAGCTGATGAAAATCTATAGAGAGAGAAACAAGATTCACATGTATGTAAACGTGTATATCCAGGTTTGTGTATATACGACAGAGAGAGAGAAAGAGATGCAGAAGAGATAAGACACGTTTAAACGGAGGGGCTAATTGAGGTACAAGTATTACTGCAATGGGTACTGCATCTGATAACGTGAAACTACAGCTCTGTTTCGCCCCATTTATAAAGGATTATTCCCCAAGTACAGGGGCTTAAATCGCAGGGCCTTACAGGCCACTCACTGTAGCAGCGGATCCTGTTTAATAAATTGAAAAAAATGACATCCTCCTTCCCCCAATATGTCTTGCCTGTGAAACTAGTAACCCCCATTACTTGTAGCATTTCTCATTTATAAAACTATTTTTTATCGAATTCAATCTTCAACTGGGGATATCAAAAAAGCTCATCACCTTGAGCGGTTCATGGCTCGGCCTGGAAAAAGCCCGAAACGAACCGGCTTGAGCTCGAGCCGAGCCCCATTTTAGGGGAATCGGCTAGAGAGCCACATGGGTTGGCCCGTGTCACGGACCATTTTTGGTCTGGTCAAGCAGAATTTCAAAAAAAAAAAATAAAATTAAAAAACGAAATTAGCTGCCTGAAACGCAAGTAGCACTGCCTACAGCAGCAAGCATAGCTGCCTGCAAACGCAGGCTTTAAAAAAACAAAAAACACGAGCTAGCTCAAGTCGAGCTTCATTTTTTTGGCCAAGCTTTTGCTCGACTCAGGCAAAAAAAGTCCAAACTATTTTTGCTCAAGTCGAGCCCGAACTTCAAGTTTCGGCTAGTTAACATGACTATCCTCAACACACATTTTAAAAGGGAAAAATTCAAAATTAAAAGATTTAGTTTTACACATTTCAAATTTAAGACATCACGTTTAACATTTCAAATTTCAGATTTTTTTAAGGTTTAAAATTTCAAATCTCAGATTTTTTTTAAATTTAATTTTTAAATTAATTAATTAAACATATATTTTATTAATTAAATATATTAAGATCACAAGTCCATATAATTTGATCATAAATTC
>CAIGRK010031303.1:0-14218 GCA_903798315.1 Fraxinus greggii | reverse complement strand
ATATTCTTCTTTCAGAACATCCTAAACTTCTTTTGCAGTTTCACAAGTCATGATTCTTGTGAATATTGCATCTGAAACGGCAGACCAAATGCAAGAGAGAGCTTTGAACTTCTTTGCTACATCTTCACTATGCTTCTTTATTTGAGCCACTGTTGGATTACCCCTCAAGGGTGCTGGTTCAACTCCAATATTAGTGATCTCCCATAGGTCATAAGTTTTAAGATAAGCTTTCATTTTAACAGCCCAGAAGTTATAGTTTTCTCCATTGAAAGTTGATGGAAGTGGTGCTGAAAAACCAGTTGAAGCCATTTTTCTTCCTGTCGATTTTGCTGATTGTTTCTCAGTGAGCTTCTTCTTCTCTTCTTCTTTTTAGAGTCCCTTTCTAAGATCAATTAAACTCTGATACCATGTTAGAATTTGTGGATCAAAGAGTGAAACTTACCGGATTTGTAATAAGCTAACCGGATTTATCACTCCTAATCGTTTAATTGAACTCACCGGATATACACTCAACTTGCCGGATATGCACTAGCTTACCATATATGCAAAGCACATACCAGATTTAACAAGGAAACTCTATTTTTAAGAAATAGAGTGCTTACCGGATTTACAGCTCAATTACCGTAAATGCACTCTTTTCACCGTATATGCTAAACGCACACCGATTTTGTAACTATCAGACTCTGTTTTGAATTAAGGCAAAAATACTCTATTTTTATGGAAGATTGAGATAGAAGATTGAAGCTATGTTTTCATTCCATACTTGCGATATTTATAAAATTACAGAGATACTTTTTACACCTCTAAACCGTCAATAATAAAGATCTAACTAATGATAACTTTTACAAAGATTAAGTTATCAAATTGAACACNCTTAAGACTTAAGATACAAAATATCTACCCTAATAAAATAAGAAAATGTGAAAGTAAGAATGTCAACTATATTCAACAAATAGGACAGATTTTTTATGATTGATGATCGTGAAGTAATGATGGAAAACATGAAAAATTTGCTTGTTTGGCAGTTGATTGAATTCATTGGCTTTACATTGCTGTGTTTGCTCGTTAGTTGAATTAACTGATCCAATATGATGTACACTTGTTATGGATATATAACTATTGTATAAGAGGAATAACCGTTCTCACAATACCCTAAACTTATTTTCTTACATCTAGTTCATGTATTTCTCATCCCTCAATAAATTTAGAACATATTTGAACTCTACACTATGTGTTATATTCACAATTGTATCCAAAATTTCAATTACTTAACACAATTATTTGGTTGGTGAATACAAGTGCGTCAGACAGAATAGTCTTCATTTTCTACTCGAATTTCTAAACATTTAAATAATTACGTTCTAGATACATCTCATTAGACCGAATCATTTATGATAATTGACAATATGCTAAAGTTGCAACACTATAATAAACTCTTGAGAAATAGTCAAAAAATCAAAAGGGTACATTAAATGAGGTTATATATACCTTAGGGGCTCGTACAATGATGTAGTAGGGATCCATTCTTTCATTTTCCATTGGTCACCACAGCATAAGTGGTATGATTAACGTACTACGATTTTTTCTTCCTTCTTTGAGGGCGTATGTCTTGGTCTATAAATTAAATACACCGTGCTGATCGTTGTCCAGAATTCCTCGATGCTTGAGATCTCCTTATACTTATTTCTCTAGGCAACTTAGTCGAGAACTCGATCTAACAGTTAAAACAGGTGTTGTGGATAGCGGAGTCCACTTAGATTACTTATAGTAGTCTCATCTTGGTATTTTAGCAAAGGGATTCGATCACATACACAATGAAATCTCTTTATCTCCTCTCAACACATTCCAAAATGTTTAAGGCGGTCACTCATGTGAGCCAATCCTTGCATGTTCGACATACTTTCTATGTGTGCATGTAATTTACTAATAAATAATCACATTATAGAATGAACTCAAAAAGCTTTTTTCATTACTGAACGTTTAAGATTTTACAAGGTACATTTCTATATTCTATGGAATCCTAGTGATTTAACATGTGTCACAAATATATCTCTAGGTATCGATTTAGTAAGCAGAATCAGCTACCAAATGATGTGCAAAAATGTACTGTGAAGTCACTATTTTGTTTCCTATAATATTTTGTACAAAATTATATTCCGTATCAATGTTTTTAGTTTTGATATGATACTCCGGATCCTTCGTATATATGATAACAGCTTGACTATCACAATAAATCAATGTAGGCCCTACATCATCATGCGAAATTCTTAGATGCCTAAAGAATCTCCTTGACTAAACATCTTTTTGTAATGCTGATGCACATGTCATAAATTCTGCTTCCATTGTAAACAAGGAAATGCATATGTATTTCTTGTTACTCCAAGAGATAGTACCATTATTAAGCAAAAATGCATATCAAAAAGTTGATTTGCGCTCATCTATTTCTCCACTCAATCAACATTTAGCCCATGTTTAACATATATTTTCTAAAAATATATTCTTTCAAAACTCATTTTCAACCACACATTTTTCAATAAAATAATATTTTACATCACATTAATAACGTTTCCTTACTTTTTAACTACATATTTCCTATCATATCACTATTTAAAACACATTCTTTCATTGATAATACCCACCAAACACACCCTTATGTATCCTTTTAAGAACAAATAGTTCTTTAATATGACATGGAATAACTAACAGTACCCTTCAGGTATCTTAATATCTTTTAAACATATTTTCAATGTTCTCTTTCGGGATTAGATTGATACCTTCTGACCAAACCACCTGCATAAAAAAGTCGGGACGAGTATAGCATATATTAAGCTCCTAACCGCATATGAAACTCTAGATATTTCTTCTTTTTCCTCAAGAATCTTAGGATACATGTGAAGAGTTGGAGTTTCGCCTTTCGATATATAAGGGCCAATGTGGTTGCAATTCTCTATTTTGAAACATTTAAGAATCTTCATTATATATGACTCTTGTCATAGAGCAAGAAGTTTTTTCGAACAATCTTTATGGATTTTAACACCTAATATTTAATCTGATTCACCCTTATCCTCCATTTCAAAAATTGAGGAAAACTATTTCTTATGGTTTTAACATACTCTTTATTTCTCTTAGTCAATAATATATCATCTAGTAGAGAGATAACATTATAAATTTCTCATTGGACTTTTTCAAATAAATACGGTAATCTTAGTCCAACATGACGAAGTTGTACGAGATTACCACTTTGTCAAATCTCAAGTGCCACAGTCTAAAAGATTGCTTTAGATAATAGATTGATCTTTTCAATTTAAAACTTTATTCCATTGGCCTATTTCAATGAAATCTATTGGTTGTTGCATGTAAATTTCTTCATTCAATTCTCCATTGAGAAAGCCAGACTTTACATCTATTTGATGTAATTCCAAATCTAAATGTGCCACTATGACTAGGAGTAGGCCAATTGAAGTAAATCTCACTACTGGTAAAAATGTCTCTTCATAATCTATATCCTTATGTTGAGTATAACCCTTTGGTACCAAGGGAGCCTTGAACCTCTTTATAGCTCCATCGGCTCTTCTATTTATCTTGGGAACCCATTTATTCCCAATAGCTTTCCTAACAGTTGAAACATAAACTAAATCCCAAACTTGATTTGATTTCTTAGACTCTATTTCTTCTTTCATTCAACCTTTCACTTTTCCTTTGCAGGGATTGATAGAGCTTCACATACTGATTTATGTTCATCACCTTCTGGAGATATTAAAATAAATGCCTTCAATCTTAAAATGACGTTTATGCATAGTTTTTTCTAGCACTCTTAGAAGGTGAAAGCTCCGATGTGACCTGTCACTTTGAGATAAGTTAACCCACTTGGATCAATAGGTGGAAGTGTTTTCTCCTGTAGCTCCATTGATTCATCAAGTACAACTCTATCATCTAATTTGAATAAAAGTTCTCCTTTTTATTTTACCTTTGCTAGGAAAATCATTTTTGATAAACGTCAAGTCACACAACTTTATCTCAGTTATAGTTCCATCCCGATTTTTACCTATAACCATGTATCCATTGGATTGATTTAAGTATCTAATAAAGATACATTTCTTGCCTCTTAGACCCGACTTCCCAAATTTACTATAGGGATCATGGATGTATGCAACTAATTCCCAAGGTCAAAGATAGCTTAAATCAAGCGATCTACCTATCCAAAGCTAATATGGTATTGAAGAAGCTGATTTCGAAGGAACCCTATTTGGAATGTAGGTTGCAATCACTAAAAAATCTTCCCAATAGGAAATAGGTAAGTTATCTTGCCCAATCATATACCTTACCATTTCGAGCAATATTCTATTTCTCTTCTCAGCAACACAATTTTGTTGTGGTATATTGGAAATAGTTAAGTAACTAAAATTCCCTTTTTCGTTACATAGTATCTTGAACTATTTGGATAAATATTCACGCGCTCAATCAGTTCTCAAGTCTTTCTCTTCCTTTCTATTTGATTCCCTACAATATTTAAGTATCATATGAGGCATTCTGGTGCATCTGAATTATGAGAAATCAAATAAACATAACAAAATCATGTGAAATCATCTAAAAATGTAATGAAGTATGAAGCTCCATGTTTTACCATCACATTCACATGACCACAAATATTAGAATGGACTAATTACGATAGAAACTTGGCCCTCATAAAATTACCAAATGTTTTTTTCTTCTTATTAGGCAATGCTCACAAGTGGACAATGAAACCTAAGAGATAGAAACTAGTTGGCCTTCTTTAGCTAACATATTCATTCTCTCTTGTCAAATATGTCCTAATCTAACATGCTATATACATATATCCACATTCATATCTTTAGCAGAAGAAGAAGATACATTCATAGAAAAATATCTATTTACATAATTGATGTGAACCAACGTAACAATTGAAGCTATGAAACCTACGACAGATAAGATCAAATCCAAGAAAGCCAAGGATCAACGTTTGAAAGTTCGACCCAATAAATTATTGAACCAAAGAAGATAATCACCAACAATATCTTGACTCTGTGATTACAAAACTTATGAAGTTTACTAAAATTGGTGAATTTCACAAGAATTTTATTTTTGATAAGTTCAAAATTAATTCATGAAGAACGAGTAGAAAGCAATATGCATTGCAATAATCTCTCAAATTGTGTATTTTTTTACAATGAAATTAATAATCCTTTTTTGTGGAATCAATAAAACTTAGTTAAAAACAGAATTGCTCCTAAAAGATATCAAAAAAGATACCATGAAAGAATTTTAACTAAAATAGAAGTCTAGACAAAATTTAGAAAAATCGTACCCAGAAATGTACTATGCAGCCACATAGGTGTAGAGCATGCAGTCGCATAGGACTTTTTCAGACTTTAGTGTGGTTTCGATATGGAGACATGCGACCGCACCCAGATTTGTGCTATGCGGTCATATAGTAGTCCGTCTTGCCTCTAAGTTTGAGTTCTTGATTCCAATGCATTTCAACTTATTTCGGCTCATAAGGCCGACATAGAACTTGGTCTTTGGCTTGTTAAATTCACCATATTGGACTTCACATCTTGAACAAGTGATTGAATGGCTTTATTATCTCAAACTTGCCCTTAGCCTCTCCTCAATATACATCGAACTATTAATTGCTTGTTGCCTTCCTTGGATCCCATCATTCCCTCATGTGGAATGATTTAACCTGGAATATGTACCTGCATCAAAGAGAACGAGATAAGAAACAACAAAAATGCAAATTATCACAAACTTACCTTGAAGATCTAAATTGTAGCTATTGTTTTCAATCATTGCAATGACTTGAAATGGTCCATCCCCTCTAAGATGAAATCATGACCTTCTTTGCATTCAAATAAGCCATTTTTACCTAAGCACCCAAACCTAATTACTTGGTTCGAATGCTATACATCTCTTCGTTTTGATACCTTGAGATGCATATAATTTAATCACCTACTTTCCATCTAAACTACCACTTATTATAACAGTTAAAGGAATTAAACCAAACAAAGTTAATGGATTTAATCCATAAACCATAGCAAAATGTGTAATAGTAGTAGTAAAGGATACTAAATTGGTTTCCAACATATTCCATAAATTTGAATCAAAATAGATAAGGGCTTCAAGATTGAAATATATATTCTCATGCCTCAAGTCACCAACAATGCACCCAATTATCTATCATAATCAATTAATTTCTTGAAACATACTAGAATATCATTAACTAGTAATTGATTGCCTATGAATGAACGTGACAAATGACTTATTACTCTCATAGAAATATTAGATGCATTAATATGTGTGAAAGTACATGCCCCATGTGAAAAAATTTACTATATGCTAGACCATCATCTAGCCTATGTATGGGGTACTAATTCTGTACCATGCTATAGTTGAATACTTTTCCTTCAATGCTCATCAAATTTTCCACTTGAATCAAATCAATTGGATACTCAATGAGTGATATCCCATTAAATAAGTCTTCACGGAATGAGTTTTTGAGTTCCTGCAATAAAGAAATATCCAAATTGGGGAAGGGTTTGTTAGGTCTCACTAAAGCCCTCTCAATTTCACTATTTTTTGCATAGAAACTTACGTTTGATTTTTCTCTCCTCTAAAAAGATTATCTTTCTTTTATCTTTTGTCTTTGCTTTTTTTACTCACAATTAACCACATCACTATCTTCTCTCCTACTATCCTTTTGTCTTTCTTTGTTTTTGATTTTGTTTTTCTTTTCTTCCTCACCTCTCAATCTCAATTACTCCTCATAGACATGTTGTAGTGTTAATGGTACAAGAGTAACAGTTCTTCCATCTTTTACAAATTTGTACTTTGAATCCATCATGTTTCACCTTCATATCATACTGTCGTGACCATCCCAACAAAATGTGTCCACCATGTATAGGAACTACATCACTTCATTACTATATATCTCCCAATTGAGAAATTCATTAAAACTTGCCTACATATCCTAACGTCTCTACATTCATCTAACCACTACAAATTATAAGACTTAGAAAGTTTTCTAGTAATCAAACCTAATTTCTCAACAATGTAGTACTAGCAATATTAGTACAACTACCCCTATCAATAATCAAACTACATACCTTATTTTTGACATGGCATCTAGAATGAAAGATGTTCTCATGTTGCTGTTCCACATCATCCAATTTAATTTGTGTATTGAAAGCATGCATTAACACAAGTAACTCACCTCCTAGTGGGTACTCTACTCCATCTCCATCAATGGCATCCTTTAACGTGGGCATAGCATCACCAACATCAACACCACCACTCACGATTTCACAATTGTCACACAAAATCATTACCCTTTTGTTTGGACATTGAGAAGCAACGTGCCCCAATCCCAAACACCTAAAACATTTGATATCCCGATTCTTAGAAAGTTGGTGATCCATTTTGGGTGTAACTTTACTAGAAACTTCATCATTTCCCCTTGGTAGTTAGATCTTACTATTCAAAATAGCCCTATCACCTCTTCAACTGTCTCTCTACCTTTATAGCTACATGTAGCACGTCCTCCAACTCCACATAATGTTGTAGTTCTACTATATTAGCTATCTCTCTATTCAAACCATTCAAAAAATCAGGCCATGGTGGCCTCCCGATCCTTCTTAACATTTGCTCTAATTATGGCAATCTCCACCTCCTTGTCATAATCCTTCACACTCCTAGATCTTTGATAAATGCTTTGTGATTATTGATAAAGATCGCTATGGTAGTGAATAGGAACAAACCTCTTCCTCATGATAGCTTTCAATTCTCCCCATATTTCAATAGGCCTCTTATGATTCCTCCTTCTAGGTGTTTCTATTTGATCTCACCAAATGATAACATAATCAATAAACTCAACAACAAGTTTTATCTTTTCTCCTCCGAATAGTTATGGCAATCAAATATAAGCTCTATCTCCTTCTCACACTTTAAATATGCCTCTAGATTGCTCCTTTCTTTTAATGAAGGAATTGTCTTTTAACATTTCCTATATTTCTATCAACTCCATATTCGACATAATCTCTAGCCCTCTTATCATGTTTATCTCGTTTGTTCCCCATCCTTCATATTTCAACCTCTACTAATGTGTCATAATCAAATTTGCTACCCGCTTCATTTTCGCCACCAATATCCACTCTAGGATCTTGCCTACCTTGCCTCCTTGTGTTAGGAACTTGCCTTGGTTGTTCCCTATGCAAATTATCAAGCAAGGTGTCTTGCCTATCCATTCAATCTCCCATATCACCAAACAACCCTTCAAATCATCGTATCATCTCCTCTATCATGATGACTTGACAATTCTTCCTATTTGAAATGAAATCATCTCTGTCAGGCAATTTGAATCTAGAATAATATTTGCCTCACGTGTGTACACTCGTGTATCACTCAATTTGGCTTTTTCCTCTATTAGACTCACCATTCTGCCTTTTTCACTCATGCTTCTTTGCAAGTGCTTCAAAGAATTAATTCGATCTCAATTTAAAAAATTCAACTCTTGTGGAGTTTAAACAAAAGAATTGAGTAAGGAAAGTGGTCTAGAATGATTCAAGAAAGTAGAAATTTGAACTTTGAATGGAGACGATAAGGACAAATTCAAAAAAGTGTTTCTTGAATTTGAATTGGACACTCTTTTTTTCTTTTCGTTTTTTGTCAATTTCGAATTTTTTTTACTACATGAGAGAGAATTCAAAAAAAATCCCAAAAAATCGAAAAGGAATTGATTTGATCACTAATTTAGCACACAAATAATTTCTGATTTTTTGATATTTTAATTGGATTGAATGACTCAAAAGGTGAATAACACGAAAAACAAAGATGAAAACTCAAACAAAAACAAACAAAGAATTAAACGATATAACTTTGATTTTTGGAGGCTAAGCTCTGATACCAACTGATGCGAACCTACGTAGCAATTGAAGTTACGAAACCCATGACAGATTAGATCAAATCTAATAAAGCCAAGAATCAATGTTTGAAAGCTCGACCCAATAAATTATTGAACCAAAGAACCAAAACAATGGCCAACAATATCTTGACCCCGTGATAAAAACTTATGAACCCTACTTAAATTGATGAACTCCACAAGAATTTAATTCTTGATAAGTTCGGAATTAATTCAACAAAGAACGAGTAGAAAGCAATATATCTTGCAATAATATCTCTCAAATTGTGTATTTTTTACAATGAAAATAATAATCATATTTATATAGAATCCATAAAACTTAGTTAAAAATGAAATTGATCCTAAAAGATATCATAAAAGAGTTTTAACTAAAATAGAAGTTTAGGCGAAATTTAGGAAAGATGCACCCAGAAATGTACTATGCTGCCGCCTAGGTGTAGAGCATGCGGTCGCATAGGCCTTTATTCAGCATTCAGTGTGGTTTCGATATGGAGGCACTCAGTCACAGTCAGGTTTGTGCTATGCAGTTGCATACTAGTCTGTCTTGCCTCCAAGTTTGAGTTCTTGATTCCAATGCATTCCAATTTGTTTCCACTCCTATGCCCAACATGAAACTTGGTCTTTAGCTTGCTAACTTCACCCTCTTGGATTTGTAGCTTGAACAAAAGATTTTTTTGGTATTTTAATAATTGGATTGAATGACTCAATAATTTTTGGTATTTTTTATAACGTTTAAAGCCTAAAAGTTTTCCAAAACTAGACTCGGCCACAAAAGCATGTCCAAGGGATTTAGCCATCCCAAGCTTCTCATCCTCTAGTTCGACATGGCAGGCAGCATCAGTAAAAGTTTTAGTTCTATCATTGTGAGTCAGATTGACTTTCAGACATTCCCAATTATCAAGAAGAGATCATATCAAAGTCTGAGCTTGCTGCTCATAACAGAGTAGGTGATCGGATGACTTCAACTCCCTGACCATGTTAAACTTGGTCATAATCTTATCAAGATGTTTGATGTTATGATCAAGAAATTTCTTGTGATTGTTTAACTTAATTGTTAGTTGTCTAAGTTTAGTTAAACTAGTGCCACCATATTTCACTCTCAAATATACACAGATGTCATGAGCATTTGGGAATTGCTCACACTCATGAATAAGATCATCTACCATAAAACTTACCAAGATTGGACGAGTAGTGAAATCTTTCTTTTTCTATGACTGGTAAGTTTCCCGATCTATTCGATGCTGAGTAGTCTAACCCGTATTTGGATCCTTCTATCATTTGGCTAATGCCCTCAAGAGTATCATATTCCTCCATCACATAGAAGATTTTATGACGCCAAGTGTTATATTTACCGCCATTCAATTTATCACCTTTATTAAAGTCAGATATGATATGTTTTGATGCCATGTCTTCAAAGTTTTAGAGACAATTATTTAAATGTCCATTCAAGTAAACATATCGTTTTACAATCATGAAAATTAAGATGTCAAAAGTTTTCTAAGTTCCCAAACACCATTCATTATCCTATGTTTCACTACGACAAAATTTAATTTCACAGCAAAATCATAAGTTCTAGATGAAATTAGCATAATCTCTACCAACCTTAGAACTCTCATTAAATTAAATAATTATGTTATATGTAAATAAGACATTTCTATCATATGTAACCCTTGTTTAGTGGAGATTAAAATCAAATTTTTAGTAAATTTTGATAAAAGTTAATGAAATGTGTGATTAAAATGTTGTGGATCCCATAAAATGTGTGATTAAAAGTAGTTGTTGATTTGATTTAGTCAAAATCTGAATTTTAATTTTTATCAAATAGGGATGTAATAAAAACACAATACATATACTAATCAAGAGATTACGAATATGTACATTCAATCACATTATACTCTTCTATACGATTGTAGACATGAGAAGAGCAGTACATTGACACATAGATAGATGGGTTTCCTTAATATTCTGTTTTTCTTTCTTCCATTTCCTTATCAAAATTCTTATCAAATAGCTGCAGGCAAGAGTAGGCGACTAATCCAGAAATTTAATTGCAATATCATTCCAATAACTGGGAAGTGTTCTTTATTAGATGATGTATTTTCTCAGCCTCACATATTTACTGTCCCAAATACATCACTTCTAGACTTATTGCTTCGAAATCTTTTATGTGTCATACCAGGTTATGTAGTGAATCCATTTCATAGTTTCAATGAGCACGTACATTTTCAACATGTTCAACAACTTGTACTTTTCAAGCTTTCTCTATATAAGGATGCTAAAAGTGTGCATAAATCCAATCATACCCGATTAAGAACAAAATTAGACAAATGTGCCATTTAAATACCTTTAGAATATTTTTCACTTTTCAAAAATCAAGCAACTCAAAAATTGACTCCCACAACGAAATTATCACTTAATAAATATTCTCGATTTAAAAAAACAGAACTTAATGAAGTTAAAAAAAATTAATGCTTTTTGCAAACTTATTTTAATCATTAAATACAGAAAAAAAATTAACTATCTGAAGTTAATTTCATTATATAAAAAAATCAAGAATATTTCATGGACCAAAAATTGCAGGAAAGGCGAGCACGTGCCCCACATGCTGATCGTACATTCTATTTTTTTAAAGAAGATGGGGCGTGTTGGGTATCCCCCACTCGCATGTGCAACGAACGTCTTTTCGATAAACACAATATTTTATTTTCTTTTTCAATTGTTCCACTTAATTTCATGTTCTTAGTTCATTTATGCAGTCAAATTTTAAAAAAAAAAATGTACGGGTTGATGTTTGGTACACAAATATAACGGACAAAGAGTGAGGGAAAAAAAATTACTATTTATTGTTTTCCTAAAAATTTTCAGATTTTTACATTTTTGTTTCAAATTTGACTTAAACTTTGAAATGCTCTAACTTTCTCATATTAAGTCTAAATTATGAGTTCTTTCCATGGATGAAAAGCTTATGAGAAGACCTTTATGACCATACTAATCTTACTGAATGAAATGAATGAATATAATTTTTTCTGTAATTTTGATTAGGGTTTCACTTTTCTCAGGAAATATAAAACCAAAAATAATAAAAATTTACATATATGATCTAAGTCATATTTTATGACATGCCATTAATGATGCTTCAAGTTTTATCATAAAAGTCGTACACGCATTTCATAACTTTAACTCCATTTATAGCAAGATAATATGTAAAGAAACAACATAAGAAGGCTCTAGTACCAATGTTGTTACTCGTCACCTCAGTGGCTCAGATAAATTATGCCATGTAGCAAAGCCACGTAGGCAGAAAAAGTCAAACAAGAAAGTCAAGCGAAGACCCCTGGAGCCAGAACACGAAGAAAGCTTGCAAGGTCGATGTCCTCATACTACAAAAACGAAGTCCGAAGCTGAGGCACTACCTTAAAGACGAAGATGCCTAGGAAAACAGAAAGAGCTGAGGCCCTTCACTTGGGGAGTTACTTCCGAGGTCCCTCCGAAACTCTCAGCTCTTCCAAGGCTCTCCAAACTAATGATGTTCCTCATAAAAGATTTGAAATCTCTCTGAGTGATTGATGTAACGTTAGTAATAAAGTTGTCAGTGTATCAGCATATTGTGTAGGACGGCTGACCCCTTATTAATATATTAATTGCATGAATAGACAATGATGTGATGTCCTAATTAGGAAGATAAGGCCACGTGTTTTTGATCCGACGGACACCACGTCGCCAATATAGTATAAATAGGGTCTTCTTATAACTTAAACGTGGTTGGATTAAGAATTGAGACTTGGGCAATCAAACATTCGAAATATACATTTGAAATCTCTAGAACTTTCGTATGAACACTTGATTGAATATTTATTGTATTCTTTGTATATTTATCGAACATAAAATACAACATACAATATAGCAACCTCTATATGTATTTATATCTATCCTTCTACATATTCTTATCTTATGGAGATATAGATTAGTTTGATTTCAATCTGGCAATCGTTGTTAGTGTGATTGCCCCCGTTTCATATGCTGGAGTTTGAACAGTGTTGTCTTTCACCACAAAGTACCGCCCGCGTCCATTTCTCCATTGCTAACGTCGTCATTTCGGTAGAAATGTGTCGGAACCGTAATTGACTTGGCGTAAGTGGGCTTGACATCTGTTGGCTCATTTTCAGGGGTCAACAAATGTAATTACTTACTAAGCTTGAGTCTACTTGTCAAGGTTGTAGAAACTTACTCGAAGTGAAAATTTTACAAGATTAAATATGTCGAGTCACTTGCCTTACTTTGCTTGATCTCATTCGTCTAAGACTTTATTATATTGAAGAAGTTCCTTGGCAATCCAAATGCCTTTTCCAAGACTTTGATACCAATGTAATTACTTACTAAGCTTGCGTTTACTTGTCAAGGTTGTAGAAACTTACTCGAAGTGAAAATTTTACAAGATTAAATATGTCGAGTCACTTGCCTTACTTTGCTTGATCTCATTCGTCTAAGACTTTATCATATTGAAGAAGTTCCTTGGCAATCCAAATGCCTTTTCCAAGACTTTGATACCAATGTAATTACTTACTAAGCTTGCCTCTACTTGTCAAGGTTGTAGAAACTTACTCGAAGTGAAAAAATTTCAAGATTAAATATGTTGAATCACTTGCCTTACTTGGCTTGATCTCATTGGTTTAAGACTGTATGACATTGAAAAAGTTCATTGGCAATCCAAGTGCCTTTTCCAAGATGATTGAATGCTCCAAAAATGTGATATATTGCTTTTAAATTTTTTTTACCATTTTTACATATGATTTTTTCATGTTTTTCTTGTGAGAAAGAGATGTAAATTTCAACTTCCACACTTAACATGTATTACACATCTTGAAAGTTATTGTATGCACGTAGTAGTTATGGGTGGTGGAAAATTATTCATAATTCAAGCAAATAGCTAATCCCTTCAACCTACATTATTCTACTTAGGTCAGGTAACCCCACATGGGTGTGACCCATCCATATCTTACACATATTGAGGTGAAAAGAAGGCCTCTTTCATAGGTGAAGATTTAAACTCCCAAAATCTTTGGTATTCCAAAAGGATCGTGTAATATGATTCTTTACTTTAACAAGATCTTGGACTTTTGAGTCATCTTGAAGAAGATGACAAACCAACCTTCTGGATGTGTAGCTATATTAAGTCAAGACATGAGGTTACTGTAGTTGATAATGATAAAATATGAAAACAAAGAGGAAGAACATTTTAATTTTCATTCAACTGCAATAATAAAAACGGCTGAAGCCATACAT
>CAIGRK010031248.1:0-10584 GCA_903798315.1 Fraxinus greggii | reverse complement strand
TTGCTCGAAAACTGTTTTTCATCAAAATTTAATGTTCGTTTGGTTTCTTTTTACATAGAAATTGTTCATTAAAGTGAAAAAATTTTACAATTGATTATGAAATTTATTTCCATTGCCAAAAAAAAAAAAATAAAAAAAAAATGTTGTGTAGAAAAGCTTTTCCTCAAAAATAAAGAAAATGTGGAAAACCAATTCTATGAAAAATTGAATCAATCAAACATGCAAAAATATGGAAATGAATTTTAATTTCCATCTTCCATGGAAAAGAAAGAACTATCAAACATGGTCTTATATCAATGTCAAATATCATAACCAAGTAACCAACATAGCCCCTTGTTGAGCCTATTTTTTTAAAACTCAATTTTAATTCTTCCATAAAATAATTAAATTTTGCTATTTGTACATAAAAATAATAAATAATGGATTCAATAATATGATGTGTAGGGAAAATATCGGATGAAAAAGTTGATTGTATTTTAAACTGGTAAACGATAAAGTGTCATGTGATATTATATAATCAATTATTTAAATCCAGATGTATACGTAGCAAGATCTAAAATAATTTTACACACACACTCAAAATTGTTCCCTATTTTTTAACTTCACACTTTTCAAAAATTCATATTTCAAAACAAATTTCCTTCGAATAATTAGGGGTTCTTCTCTTTGTTGTTTTCATCCTTCTGTTTTCGATTTTCCAAAATCACCGCCACCGCCACCGCCACACCCAACAGCAGAAGAAGCCGACGAAGCCGCATCCAACCAACGCCACCACACCCAATAGCAGAAGAAGCTAGTCTTCAGCGCTGGTGGCCTTGTGAGGGAGACGACGGAGAGGAGGGGAAGAAGAGAGAGAGAGACGAGGAGAAGAGAATGACTTTTTCTCAATTTTTTATTTTTGAAAATAATTTTAGAAAATGACAAAAAGAACACATTTTCAACAATCTCAAAATGGACACTTAAAACACAAAATTCAAAATAAATTCAAAACTCAAAACGAAAAATTGAAATACAAAGAGAACAACCCATAGCANGCCACCGCCACACCCAACAGCAGAAGAAGCCGACGAAGCCGCATCCAACCAACGCCACCACACCCAATAGCAGAAGAAGCTAGTCTTCAGCGCTGGTGGCCTTGTGAGGGAGACGACGGAGAGGAGGGGAAGAAGAGAGAGAGAGACGAGGAGAAGAGAATGACTTTTTCTCAATTTTTTATTTTTGAAAATAATTTTAGAAAATGACAAAAAGAACACATTTTCAACAATCTCAAAATGGACACTCAAAACACAAAATTCAAAATAAATTCAAAACTCAAAACGAAAAATTGAAATACAAAGAGAACAATCCTTAGCATTTCACGGATTTACAAATTTATTTTATTATAAAACTATTATTTTAATCATAAGTGAACTTTTGAGATTAGACAAACATGTCCTAAACTCTACAAAATGATCTAAAACAAACAGACCCTTCAGGACCTAAAATCCTAAACTGAAGTGCCGCCACCAGCCGGCAGCCACCACATTCCAGTGTCTCCGCTCAAATCGCCGCCAACAGTCTTCGCAGAAGGAGAAGAATAGGACCTGCAAATAAAGATATGAGTTGAGAACTGAGCAGACATGAGAGTCTCGAACAATTCCTACAGAACCAAAAGTCTTATGAGGTACGTTTTCAACCCCACCCTTTTCTGTACCAAAACCCCAAAGCCATTTCACAAGCCTTCTTTTTTGTACAATTTCTCATCTGGGTCACCTTCAATTTGCTGTATTGATTCAGACCCACTTCAGAAAAATCAAGTTTTACGCAGTTTCTTATACGGGCATCCCAATCCACGTTTGTTTCACCAGAATCATTTTTTGTCCAATTCCTCACGTGGGTTATCTTCAATTTTCAATTTCGAATCGCATTCGCTCCATAAAAAGCGCTTTTTATGCAATTTCTCTTACGTGTCTCCTCCAAAAATTTGTTTTTTAGTACCACCATTTTCGGAGCCTTTGAGTCCTTGGAGTTCATATAATCATAATTGTAACAATACATGCTCAGTTTCTGGTTGTGATCGTTGTGGAAGCCATTGTCGGCCTTTTTCTGTATCATCCTCCCGTGAAACTTTTAATTTTGTTTCTGCTGAGGAAGATATAGTTCAGAGTGTCGGTGCTGTTTGTACTGATGACCATAAGTTAGAAAAGAAAATTGTCGATGACAATGAAATGATTGTGCTGCCAAATTTTGTTTCGGAAATTGTTGATATCATTGACAATAGGGAGGATTTGGAATCAAGATTGAGTATGGCAACCGCAAAATTTAATGTCAGATCAATTAGTAAGATTTTTCTGGTTTTGAATTCACAAAGAATATCTGGATTGAGGTTTTTTGAATGGGTTCGGAGAAATAAACCCAAACTGCATATGAATGCAGATGTTTGTAGTCTGATTATTGATAATTGTGGATGTTTAGATGATTACGAAACCATGAATTCCTTGTTGAAGGAGTTCAAGTCTGAAAAGATTTGCCTGATGCACAAAGCCTTTGGCTTTTTACCCGTTTTGTCTTCCACCAGTGACACATTAATGGAATCCACAGGAAGAATGGTAAATTTGTTAAATGAAGTTGGGGGCTCATGTCGCAATTCTGGGATTTGTTCTTTGATTGAGATGTTCTGTAAGTCAGACTTGTTCGAAATGGCCAAGTATGTGATGGAAATGACAGAGAAGAAAGTTTCATACTACAATATTTTGATTCGAGAAATTTGCAGGAGAGATCGTATAGAAGATGCCCGTGGTATAATTACAGAGATGAGAGAGTTGGGTCTTGTTCCTAATGCCAAAACATATAACTACCTTCTTGGAAAAATATGTAAAAATGATAGGATGGATGACGCTTACAAACTGCTGGAAGAAATGAATAAATCAGGTACCCGACCAGATGCTTCAACTTTCGAGATTCTCATCCATTTTTTGTGTAACTCTGGCAAGGTAGATCTTGCATACAAGTTTCTTGATCAAATGATTTCCGAGGGCCTTGAACCTCTTCTCAAAACTCATACTTCATTGGTCAAGGCTTTGTTCGTCACGGAAAAGTACAAGGAAGCACACAAGTATGTCGTTGATTCAAGTGTAGAGTATAAGACAGCAGGCAATACGATTTACAGCTTCCTGGCTAACCTTCATCGAGAAAAAGGTGATATTATGAGTGCTCGGAATGTTCTAGTTGAAATGATGGAGAAGGGTCTCACACCAAACTTCATAAGTTATATAAACATTGTGAAGCATCTTAAAATATCTGGCAGGGCAAATTTAGCTGTACATTTGAAGGGCATGTACTCCAAAATCGTATTGGAGTCCCATCCAAGACCTCGATGAGTTAGTTTTTGAATTATCTCAATATTTGGCCTTGTTTTTTAAATTTTGTTGCTTTAGAGTCTTGGTCAAAGCCACATAAAAGTAGAGAACAGGAGGATATGCTTAAGAATGATTGTTTCAAAGCATGCTCATTTTTTTTGCCAGTACCATTCCTCCTCATGTTACATGCAACATGTGTTGGAACAGATAATCTTTAAAAGCTTTAAGTAATTTTCTTATTGTTTGATATAATATTAAATATACATATTTATAACTTACACACACACACACACACATATATATATATATAAAAGTTATATTTTTGCTAAGCATCAATGATATGGCACATCAATTCGTTGGTGCATAAGTTTATGATGGGTCTCAATATTGAATTAAATTTGTTATCCAAGCACCATATATCATTTCTCTATTTATAAATATAATATAATGACGATATTAATAATATATTATCATATTATTAACCATCTGTAGCTCTCAAAATTATTATTATAATTATATACTTTCATAATTTTATTATCGTGAAAGTTACAATGATTACTTTTTTAAAGAGAGGTAGAGGCATTGAAAAAGGATGACACTTGAATTCTAATAATCATGGCATTTTATAATTTATATAAGCTCAAGTAGAAAAATATGCATGCTGTATAATAAATAATTGTCTAGCTTTATCACATCGTTTGTTTTTGGGCAAAAAGAAGAGGTATGTTCGACTTCTCCCTGTGTTCGTGCACATAGTAGGAGATTCTGTTGAAAGCTTAAAGTGGGTTTTAATTTAAACCTGTTTTTAAGCTGCTAATACCTGCATGAGGGGAGTTTAAGGATTGCATCTTCAACGTGACTAGGGAAACTTTTCTATTCTTTGATTTTATTCCTTTAAATTGATTCTCTGTTGTTTTATATTAAATGTTTATCGTGTTAATTATATATCCTCTGCATTAAACTGTTGATTTTCCGACAAGCTACAGTCGTATTGGGTGAGTTATGTCTAGACAATTCTGGTTATGCTCTTCAACGGGTGATGTTATTTTCTTACAAATTGCAACTTTACGTGTGGTGAAAGCCTCTGCAGATCTAATTGTGTAGACCAATAGATACAATCTCTGCCAAGTCAGTGGGGGGAAATTAAATAAAATAAAATTTAGGAATAAGTAATTTGCATCTCTCCTTTTCTGTCTGCATTCAGTCGAATGTCATTTTGAGTTCAACTCAAATGCAAGTTGAAATCTTGCAAGATGCTTTCAAATTCTATGGACTCTGCTTCTTAATTTTATATAGCCTCCGTTTGGTAGGGATTAAAATCAGATTTTTAGTAAATTTTGATAAAAGTTGATGAAATGTGTGGTTAAAATTAATTTTTGACTTTGACTTTGACTTAGTCAAACAGGGGCATAATATATGTTATTATGGTGGATTATTAATATTGAGAGAATAATTTGTTAGATTCAAACTTATTCTGCCCTGATCAGTTTGCCAACCTTATTTTATCTAATTGTCACCATTTAGCTGCTTTCATGATATAACCAAATTTCTTGCCTTGCAAATATGAGGAAAGAAATAAACAAAAAGGTGCAGTGTAGTTTTTCTTGTGTTTTTATTTTTTATTTTTATCCATTTAAATTTAGATGAGGTTTTAAGTATGGGTTTCACATTCTCCCTTACCCTAGTATATTGATAGAAAAATTATTATAAAAGTGGAGGGGAACATCTCGCCTTACTCCAAGATTACATGGCGGAGACATGTATGATGGCTTGTCCTAGGCTCCTAGCTATTCTATACATTCTCATTTTTCAATGATGAAGTTAATCTTTTAATTATGAATCTAGTACATTCAATACAAATCACATCTTTTCCTAATGTAAGGGAATTCTAGCCTGTCTAGCTTTAAGATTCCTGTAATGGTTCCTTTCAGCTGCTCCTGTCTCAGTAGCCTCTATTTCTTTTCTTTATATCAAATATTGACTAACCAATCTGCTGCATTCACCTCTCCAAATGTGTGTGAAAGTTAGTTGCATTTTCTCCTCAGCTGGTTGATTTCCTCTAGGAGGTTCTGGATATTCCATGGACCTTTTGCTTGCTTGTTAATGAAATTTATAGATATTAAAGAATCTACTTCTACCCAAATTTCAGAAAAGCCCTGTTGCACACACAATCATAATCTGGTTACTAAAGCTCTTAATTCTGCCTCAATGCAATTGCATTCACCATAAATAATAAAATGCAAACATGACAAAACCTCACGATCCCTTGCTTGTCCCCCTCCTGCTGCTGTGTTGGTTTTGCCCTTGAAACATTTGTCGGAATTTAATTTAATCAGTACGTGTTTAGGTTTGATCAATTTCACCAAGTATGAGCTGTTGAAGAGAACTTTTTTCTTACTGGCAGGTTTTGGCAGTTGAGCTTTCTTGAGTAAATGTATTAGATGTTCTACTCTCCAAAACACTATTTCTGCTTTCATTTTAACTCCATTTTGCTTGATGTTATTTCATTCATTCCATGAGAACCAGGAGAGGAAGAAAGGCATGATTATATGTAATTGACCAGCTTTGGGGGCACGATCAGCATATCTCCAAAATTGGAAAGCCATCTTAGGCTTTAGTATATGGAGGAAATTAGAGTTGCAGTAGGTTGCTGAAATATAAGCAAACCAACCTGTTTTACCATTTCTCCTTGAACCAGCACATGTGAAATTATTTCTTCTGATCTGCAACATTGGCATTTTGTTGCCATTTGAACGTTCCATTTTCTGTAGGACTTCATCCTCCTGAATCCAATTGTACCAAATTCTCCAACCAAAATAGGGTATTTTGAGTGGAATGGCAGGATGCTACAAGAGCTTATAGGAGGATTTTATTTTTATTTTTTTTCCGTCTGACTGCTTCCCAGCAGGATGAGAATGTGTGAATTCACTGTTGTTTGACAGTGTCAACAAAATGGTAGCTGGCTGCTCTAGAGAAATGGAAATTTGTAATATTGAGTTGACTGCTACTGGTGGAAGTTGAGCCTTTAGTTTGTCCGCAACTCCTTTTTTTCCCTTTGACTTTAAAGTAATCTTGTGCTTCTTCAGAGTGGACTAAATGAGGATATGCTTCTGCCTGAATCCTAGCCAGTGTTCAAACCAAAAGGATATTTGCCTTGCCCACATTTCAAGCAACATATTTATCTGCCTTGGTGCTTAGCTCCAGCATTTTTCCCAAGTTGTTGAATCTTTCTGTTTGGCTTTAATTTTGATAGGGTGTAAGGTCTTGCAGTTTTTAGCTTTTAGTGCACATGCCCACGAAGAGTTTTGAGATCGAAATCCCCACCACAGTTTCCAAGAGAACATGCTACTGATGTCATTAAGACTTCTCAAGCCAAATCCTCCTTCAAAAGGATAATATAATTTTCCCCATGATGTCCATTGCACATGTTTACTTTCTGTTGTATCTCCACATAAGAATTCATTAAGCAGTTTTTTTCTAATCTGTTTTGTATGAAAACTGGTGGTTTAATGATTTGAAATGTGTGAAGGCATGCTGCAGCAAATGCCCTCAAGTAATGTTAGTCTCGCTCCAGGAGATAAGTTCCTGGTTTCCCACCCAATCAATATCTTTCTAATTTTGTATTAAAGCTCATAAAAAGGGATGGCCTTCCGAGGAGCTTTATGAAGTGGAACTCTTAGTATTTTACAGGAAGGACTTTTACGAAAATTGTGTCGTATCAATGATAATCTGCCTTTGCCTCCTAGAAAGGAGAGGGGTGCGGTGAACGAGCTTTTACCTTTGTTAATGAGTTCCCCCACAAGCTCCCTGATATTGCTGCAATAAGTAAATAATCTTGTTTTAGAGAGACTTTTTGTGCAGAAACTGTTTTACACATTTGATGACATATGCTGAAATGAGTCAAAATTCATGCCACCTTAGCATCTATCAGAAAACGGTACAAGTAACAAAGCCCTTGGTAAATATCATCACGCGTATCTGAAGCTCAGATGGGATGTAGAGAGTGCGCCTCCATAAATAAACCTTCAGCCGTTATAATGGAAAGAGTGGGGGAGATGGAATCTCCTCATCAGAATCCTCTACTTTGGTTAGGGGAAATACTGGGATGCAGAATCTTAAGAGTCTGGTAGCAAGGATCTTGGTGATGACCTTGTTCAGAACATTAGACTGATTGGTCTATTATGAGTCCAGTTTTTTCGTCTTCATTTCTTTTAATCAAAACTACTGCAGTGCTGTACCTCCCTGTGAAGGATCTGACCCTCAGATAAAGTCCTTTTTAGAGCATGTTTGGTAAAACTTAAATTATAATTTGAGCTGATTTATTTACACATTTCACTGGATCCATAACTCACCGCTCACTTATTATCGCACACTTCAAAATATCCACATCTTAAAAGTACTTAAAAGCACTACCAAACACTTTTTGAAACAGATGAAAACAAATCGTTGTTTTTTTTAAGAGACCATAGAAGCTGTTTAGCAAGTGAAATTGTGTAAATTATATACCTTAGGAAAAATAAATAACTTTATTTCTAAATTGGGTGAACGCTTGAAATTTGGTTGCACACAATTTTTAACTGTCAAAACATAAATCAAACCATTTCTAAATAATTTGGTCTGTTTCAAGTTTGGTCGCTTCTGAACCTAAATATTGATGAATCCATGTTGATTAAAATCAACGGTTTCGATTTCGTTTGGCAGTTGGAGATTTTTCTTGTTCATTCCTAAGCAGAGGTATTAATTGGACTGACTCGTTAAACTGGTTCACAAAAGTTTGGGCACGGCATTACGTGATCCTCTATATTTATAAGGTTGAGGCCTAGTAATGCTGCGTGAACAACTATTCGGAACCAAGATTGTGTCTCGAGCCTATTAAAATTTGAAAATAAATATAAAAAGAAGGGGAACTTTATTTTCATTTTTTTTTCTAAAAGTTGTAAACGATAATTATTCTGTATACAAATTTTAACTCTTAGCCCCTGTTTGGTGAGAATTAAAATCATATTTTTGGTGGATTTTAATAAGAGTTGATGAAATGTAGGTTGAAAAATTGTGGACCCTATAAAAATGTTTGATTAAAATTAATTGTTTAGTTTGACTTAAATTAAAGTTTTGATTTTAATTCATATCAAACATGTGCTCAATTTGATCCGATCATAAACCTCCAAAATGAAAGGTTGTTAAATAATCTATATGAAAGGTAACATATCAATGTCCAAATGTCACAAATTCAAAAGAACGAATCACAGGTCATTGACTCAACATCATATGTAGCAGTTTACATATAGTTTAAATCACACTGCCAAAAATTCGTCAATTGAAATTCAATTAAATAATCCGTCAATTCTCGTATATTTTTTAAAATTAAAAATTCGAACAAGCAGCTAAATTAATAATAATTGAATTGGGTAGATATCGGTGACTGT
The DNA here is from genome assembly GCA_903798315.1 of Fraxinus greggii. Lineage (NCBI taxonomy): Eukaryota > Viridiplantae > Streptophyta > Magnoliopsida > Lamiales > Oleaceae > Fraxinus > Fraxinus greggii. The sequence goes on along the minus strand of CAIGRK010031248.1, from coordinate 1,820 downwards.
GAGAGATGATGACAGAGATGGATGTTGGTGGTTTGTGAGAGTGGATGCCAGGGGGTTGATGGACGTCAATGACTGTGAGAAGGATGAGAAGGGTGGATGCCGATGATTGGCTAGGATTGGGAGAGACATTAGAGTGGGTTGCAGATTTTTTTTTTATAAAACATATAATATTTATTAATTACACCTGAGTTTTGAATTTGTAAACATGTTCTCTTAAAATTGAATTGACCTATACTTAAAGTTTGAGATATAAATTTTTTTGTTTCAGATTAAAATCTTAATTTTAATCCATATGAAACGTGGGCTTAATTTTATCCGATCATAAACTTCCAAAATAAAAGGTTGTTAAACACGTTAACTCTTTTTTAGAAAATTTCTTAAAACAAAATTATAGGGCTAGGAGGTTGACTCGATTCGTCTTAAGGGCCAGACCCTCGGGAAATAGAGCCTCAGCTTTTTCAGCCCCACAATTGATAGGCCAGGCGTGCCCTATGAACGGGTTGATTTATAGGACTAGGGTGTTTTTAAGGGTCCAGTTGGCCCGATTATGCCATTTGACACTCCTTTTCCTCGTGAATGTTTGTTTGGTCGAGTTTAAAAGTTGTTTTAAAAAAAAGTAAATAAAATAAAAATCACTATTATACTGTATAACCAACAATATCTATATTTTAAGGATTATTCTATTTGTACAAGGGTTATTGTGCAACTGTTGATGTATATGTAGCAAATCTCATATTTTAAATCACAAAAAGTGATAAAATCGAATACTTATAAGCATCCCCAAACACATAATTGTCACAAGTTTGAAGTAGCGTTTGTGGCTAACAGCCAATCACAAAACCAAAGAAAAGTTATCTGTTATCCTGAGTTCCAAACGAATTATCTGTTAATATTTCCTGAATTTCTAGTTAAGGTTGCCTTTTGGCAGTTGCAGAACCAAAAGGTGGAAAAGAACCAAAAAGTGGAAAACTTGGGGGGACAAAAACTCAGGTATAATAATCACCTGCAAACCATGATTCCCACATTTTCCATCTCATCTTTCTGTCCACCCCACCTCCCAAAAAACCTCCCTACTTACCCTCTCACAATCACCATTCCTTCTGCTGATTTTCTTGTCAATAATTGTACAAGAAAAGTCACTTCCAATCAAATAAAGAAATGGGCCCTAAAGAGCCGTGATAATCCAACGGCGATGATTACTTCTCCGTCTGATGATGTTGCTTCTGGAATGGAGTCAGCATCAAGCGTCGTGAGGATGTTTTATCAGGGAATCAACCGCCGTGATTTGGCCTCTGTGGAGACACTTATTGCTAATAATTGTGTGTATGAGGACCTTGTCTTCCCTCGACCATTTGTTGGCCGCGAGGTTAGCATTTAATTTTTCAATTTTAGCACTCTCTTGCGCTCTCTCAATTTTCAGTTATAGAGTGTGTTTGGCTAAGCTTAATGGAACTTGCTCTTAAGTAAGTTTACTAACAAGCAAGCATGTATGTTTGGATAAGAGCTTTCAAGAAGAACTGTCAAAATAAGTAGTTTTTTTTTTTTAAAAAACTTAAAATTAAGAAAAAGAGTAGAATAATACTTGCACATGAACAGTTGTATAGACGAGGTGTCAAAAAGGTAGTTTTTTTTATTTTAATTGGTTGAAATGTTTTTAATCCAATCATTTTTCACCAAACTATAAAAGTTACTGAAAATAAGTTTATTTCTAAGAGCGCATTTGGCCTGGCTTTAATGCTGGCATAATGAAGAGTCGTACTACTAAAAAGATGCTCTCTCGACTTCTCTAGCACCTGAGGCAGGCCCAACATGCTCCTCTT
>CAIGRK010031154.1:0-14300 GCA_903798315.1 Fraxinus greggii | reverse complement strand
AGTCTAATATCTCATGGCTCCAAGCTAACCCTCAACTAATGCACATTCCGTCCTTGTTTATAATCACAATGTTACTGAGGGATATCTCTAGATTAGCATGTTCTTTCAATGCATCCAAATGTCGGGGGGAAAAACCTAAGATCACAACCAATGTTAAGTCGTTTTGGTCCGAGACATCAGTTATACATAGCAAGCTTATCAAGGGTATATAACAATTTTAAATCAGGTGATATTTTGGATCTTGGCGAATGTCAAGTAATGTTGATACAAAAAAATTGGCATTATATTTAGACAATATTTTGGAAATCACATTTAATGGCATGGATTATGTCTTCTCAGTTGCTTTAGCTTCAAGTTTCGAGTGAATGACAGGCCTTTGTTGTGGTGCTTGCATTGGACTATTTTGGGATCAGAATTTAAAAAGTGAGAGACATGCAACAGCTTCTATGCAGGCAATATATCTGACGATTTTGCAAACACCACAGCATTATGGTACGACAAAACAAAAGTCAATACCTGATGCAATATATGGAATTTCTTGAAATCTAGTTTATGCCAGCATTTTCCTTTCGTCTGACTGATAATTATCATATAATAGGATCTAATATATGTTACCACGCAGACCAAATCCTATGCACGTGCATTGTAGGTAAGGTTACTCATAGAACAATTGTGATATTTCTACCCGCTAAAAGACCTCATTCTCTTCAACTCTCTTTGATCAATTTGAATTATAACTACTGAGGCCTTCTAGTCAAAAAAATCCTCTTGCTTCAGTAAAAGAAAATTCATCAACAGCTTTTCACACATGCAATCCAATAAGACCATGAAAATGTTTAGCAAAGAAAAGCAGCCATGCTGGATGTATTTTATCATCAAAACAACTCCTTCTACCAATTGGAAATCTCAAAAATGCCATAAATAGATGCACAACGACTGAAATATCACCCAAATAAAGCAAGTGAATTATGTGGGGTACCTGAGAGCTTTTAACTTCAGATTTGAATTTGGACAAATTAGCTTCCTGAGTCATCTCATTCTGAAAGAACACAAAATAAAAAGAATAGCCATTCAACAAACTAGTTAAAATGCACATTGTATATTCATTGATAAAGATCCAAATATATAACCATCATAATAATAATAATAATAACAACAACATAGGAAACCAGTAAATGTAGGGAGGAGATTGCCTTTTGCATTTCGCTTTTAGAAACAAAGGAATAAGACACATTTTCTAAGCTGTCATTGAGCACTTCAGTCATAGCAGATGTAATAGCCTCCGCTTGCTTTGATGGCACTCCTTGGGCCTCTAATCTCCTCACCTATGTAACAAATATCGAAATACAGTTCATATAAATCTTTTGTAATTCAAATCCTGAATCAATCAAAATCCTAATTTAATTTCTTAACAAGTAAATGCAAGAAATTGCTTACAAGGGCTAATGTGTCGACCAGAAAGAGGCGTTTGCCATTAGATTTGGCTAGCTCCGAAATGGGTCTGGATTCAAACCTGTTCGCACCAAACAAGTGGGTTCTGCAGGACCCAGTTCCCAATTGTGCCAAGCGCCAAGTTGCCGCATATGCGGCCATTCGAATACTGTGATCTTTCACGAAACTCTTCGAATCGGATTGAGAAATCGAACCCAGAACCGAATATTAACAGATTTTGGCAGAATATATGTATTTGACTTGATTATGAAACGGGACTGCCCTAAATCTTGCAAATAACGAATAGATCGGTTTTCTGTAATATTATTGTCCAGTTATCAACAATTTGGTTATATGCTGACGGAGAAAATGGGGGTATGGCGATTTTGCTAACTCCTAGGGAAACGTGAGGATTGTGTCGATGGGGATTAAAGAATCCAAAATTTCATAGCCGTAAGAGTTTATTTCCGAAAAAAGAAAAATGATTATTTGAAAAAAGTGATTAGTTGATTGAAAAATCCAAATCTGGTGACTAGCAACCCAAAAATAGAAACTTTATAGTATAAATGACATTTTTCATACAAAATAAAGCCAATCAAACTCAGTTTGATTGATATGGAAAACATATTTAAAAAAGAAAATATTTTCTGAAGAAAACAAAAATCCACTCCCCACATAAAATGTTTTCCTTAAAATTAAGAAAAATTAAGTATATTTTTAAAAGTTGAAAAATATTTTCATGAAAAAAATAGCAATTAAACATTCAAAGTAGGAATTTGAGTGAAAAATTGATATTTTCCATGAAAAATAAATGCACTCAAACACACATCTATTTCATGGTAAATGGGATAAATTAATTTAATAACTACACAAACAAACTTGTATTTGATCTGGAAATCTATTTATTAGAATTATTCTGCTTCAATTTATTATAATTCTTACTGATGTCAAGTTTTTATTTCGAGTCAAAGAGCAGTGTTAATCATTTAATCTATATGAAGACTATCAAAATACCTCGTAATTAAGAATCACCCCGAAATGGACAACATCCAGTAAATTAATTGGCCAGAATTTTGAATTATGTACTCCATAGATGAAAACTACACTGGAGGGAGATTACTCTCAAAAATTAAATGGACAGAAAAATTATATGCGCATGGAACTACTCCATAATGGGCGTAGGTAGTCTCCCTCCTTGCATCTTCCACTCTAGTACAATTTGCAGTCATTGCCCTTTGGGAAGAGACCTCGAACATCCTCCTCCTACTCCTCCACCACCATACGGCTGGTAGACTCACATTCAGAGCATAGCTATTCATGTTTGGATTTCCCCAATGGGCTTGTTTTGCAATTTCCTCCGCAGATACTCCCAAAACCAGATTCATATTACCCTGAACGGTCACCAGATTAATGTTACGCTGCAAAGTTCCCCAACCAGAGTCTAGGGTTACTGATCCAGTACTTAGAGCCTTATTTGTGTCCACTATGTCTTGTACCTTGTTGCTTGGTGTAGCAGGACGGAACTCTTATCCAGCTTCCCCAGTTAAACTGGAGTATCTGTGGACTTTGTTTCCCACGATGAATGTTCACCCGAGCTCCTAAAAGGATCAGGAGTATGAACCTGAGATGCCACGAGGCCCCCAACAGGTTCGCATGCCACAGTAGGTTGACAGGTTAATTGTATATCCCTCGTGGAACTTATAGAACTGCTTTTTCCAGGATCAGGTGTTTGGCAAGAATCGCCAGTTGAACCAAAACAGTAATCTTTACCATCTTCAATTAATTCCTTACCAAAATCTTGCATCAGTTCCTTGAAAAACTTCATTCCCGAAGTAGGTGAGGCCAAATCACTTTGAGGCTCCATTGCATCTACCTCAGCCAACAAATCTGATACTGATTCCACACTCAAAGCATCAAATTCAATTGGTTCATCAACAATTCCTTGCCAATTACGAAAATCTGATGTAAGGTGGGATTGAGAAGAATGAGTGTGTTGGTCGCTATTTGAAGTCCATATCGCACCATGACCACTTGTAGCTTCAAGTGGCTTCGGTGAAGATGCAGGGACAAGATCATTATCCCATTCCTCTATGGAAGGTTTTGCAGGTGTAGGGGAATATCCACTCCATTTATTAGCTATTTCAGTAAGGTTTGCCCCATTCATCACTAACAAAGATCGCTCGGTGTCAGTGGCCTGATATTCATCACTCGGCTTTGGTGTAGGACTTGGCAGATCCAAGATATCTGAATTCTGCACGGGAATATCTGAAGACAGAGACTTCTGGTTTTCAGCATTCCGAACTTCCCAGTCCTGGCTGCTGGCCTTGGGTGTAGTACTAGACAGATCTGATAGACATATGTCACCATCCTTTCTAGGCGAATCAGGAAACCTACGTAGAGAAGCCAAATCGGATCTAGAACCTTTGCTGTTAGCAGCGGCTAAAGATCTCAAATTTTCCCCAGAAGATTGACTTGCTTGGCTCTGATTATTAGATTGATCTTCATGATCACATCCACTAGTCATCTGATATTGTGTTCGTGCTATTGAATACTTGTCTCCATATCCCTCAGGTAATCTATTATCAGGGACAGCTCCAAGTGCTAGCGCCTTTGAAGATGCATAATATGGAAACTTTGACATACGATGAACCTGTCCATTCAAACCATCAGTCAAAAGCAAGGAGTCATAATGCTCATTATTTGTCCGTAGCCTCATATCAGGTGGGAAGAGTCCAGTTGTACTCCACGTCCGAAGCTGCACCATGGAAAATGGTCCTTGAATGTTACCACTAGGGTCACAATAGTGCCACAACTTTTCAGTTTCACTATTATTAGCAGATGATGACTTTCTCAAGGAAACAGTTGTAGTTGAAGTTTCAGATCCGGACCTCAGTTTGGCTTCATTGCTCCAACCACCAATTGGTGAGTTAGTAATATTAACTTGGCCTATATGTTTCTCTGAACTATTTGATCCTGTTACATCAATTTTCTCACAGGTTTTATATTGAGCTTCAGTCGGTGCCACTTCTACACCTGATTAATATGTGCAAATACCTCTGGTTAAATTTTATGGAGGTAAAGTTTCCAATTACCTTTTGTTGTATAATATTTCCTCACCTTTTTTCTTTGGAGGCTTTCTTCCATTTAGAAAAAATTTCACGTAGTTTGGCCTCACATATTCATCTGTGTAATATGATCAGAATCAGTCAGAACCTTCATCAATATAACAAAAGTAAAATAAATAACTAATGGAAATAAGCACTTCCATGTCCAAAAAGCACCATAAGTAGTATACCTTGCCTGTGGTTATTACCACCTCCAGCATCTTCTTCTGATTCATAATTTGGATCCATTTTTGGATCAGTATGTATCTCTAGAACTTCGCATATTCTCTTCTGACGTTCTTCAGGCATCTTTAGAAGCTCTAACTTATCTATATATTCTCTGAGAGTGAAAATCGTCAAGGGGTGGGTTCAATAGAAATTTGTTAATTTATTTCTTCATATCACAGTTGAAGACAGACAGAGACTCATAATTTATTACTTTTAATACACTTTTTAGCGGAGGCCTGTCTAGATGTAAGTGGACAGTTCCTCAAGTGGTATATTTAAGAGGCAAAGCTCTATTTATTCCTTCGATCTGTATCCCACAAGTAAATTTAGCAACAAGCTTATGTCTTTAAAGGAGAGAACCTTCTCCTAAGCAACTAAAAATATCAAATAGCTACAATTGAAAGGATATTTCTTCTTATACCCCTTCTCACTGGCCCAATCCCGAAGATGGTTTAGTCTCAATATCTCTGCCTCCAGCCGCTACATTTAAAAAGGAGATAATAAACTTCAAAAAAAAAAAAATTTTTCTAAAATAAACCTATGGACCAAAGATAAACAATCTGCTTAGCATTTAAATTAATAATTCCCCTCCCCCCACCCTGAAAAAAGGGGGAAACATAGCATAAAAAGCAAAAAGAAGCATTGCATGCACCATATTATTCTAAAATTTAAGTACCAAACAATAGCTAAAAACTCACATCATTAAGCCTCACTGCTTGGAGTTCCATAGCTTTCTTTTGTATCATACCCTATATCCAAGAATGAATATTAGTAATAAAATCGAATGTACAGTATCCGGTCGAACTTTGAAATAGTTCCAGCAAGCATACTTACGACAGTCAACCGTTTTACGAGTCCACATCTCATGCTTTGACGTAATTGCTTACATTCATCCTGAAAGTATGTTAGAAGGACCAGTGGAGCACTGTGAGATATCTCCTAGGAAATAGATTAAAGATGGAGATATACCATCCTATATGGATGACTATACAAGCAAAACAAGTTATATAAACATCGACCACCAAATTTAATCCTAATGCTGATAGAAACTTAGCAATGATTTTAAACTCAATTTTCTTCCTGGCCTATCTTATAACTGAGATTTTACATAATAATATCGGGAGATAGAAAAAATAGAAAAATGCTCACTGATACACACACTTGGCACATGTAAATAAGCTATTTCAATAACAAATCGATGTCAATGTTAAACTATAATCAGAAACACTGGTCCCAGCCCCCCGGGGCATAGTTCAGTGGTACAAAGGACAGGAATGAGGTAGTCTCTGCTGAGCTGACAGCCGCAGTGTGAAGGTTCGATTCCTGCCTCTTACAAGGTATGGAATTGGATTCTTTGTGGGCACCACTATAGCAGCTCTTATACTCTGGCCTGCTGAGACACATCTCGCGATTTACCTCCTCCACAATGCTCTAGGGGCGGGGCCCCTCAAGGATGGGGTTCAACCTTTTTTCAGAAACACTGGTCCCATTCAATGAGCATGCAAAGCTGACATCAAAGATTGCAGAAAACTAGCTACATTTTGCACTACATCATCCATATGGAAGTACAATCACAAAATGCATAACCCATTGGTCCGTCACAATTTTGGAAGTATAGAATAACCTTTTCAGACCTTTAAGAGGTGACAGAATACTGGCAAGATATAATCAACTTACTGGTACTGCAATCATAAAAAGACTGCAATGTTGAAGTGGTCATTGCTTCTCGAACATCAAAAAAGTTCAAACAAATGCGTTGAAGAAAAAGACAAATAAATATATCTCTAATTACCTCAGTGAATTCTTGATTTGAAATAGCGTCAATTAAAATATTTTCTTTCTTGTACAAGTTTAAGACTTCAAGTATGAAATTTGAGGTCCGATCACCAATTTGCCCATCCGTCTTCCTTATACGTGAACTCCACATATTAATATTGAACTAATATTAAAAAAAAAAAATTTATTCACAAGGAAAAAATAGTTAAATTGTAAATATATTGAAGAAAAGAAATAAAACAGCTAAAAATATGCTTGTAAGAAAGTTGTTCACTTACCTACAACTTGAACAAGGTGGTATATATCTTGCTTTGGATCACTAGATATTTTTATTCGCACAATTGAGCCAATAACCTGATCGTGGAATTTCTCATTATCTTCAACAAGATCCTTCATCAAAATACGCCTCAAATAAATCAAATTTATGTTATGAACATCTATTGCAGCATATTCATCTAATTTGTTGTGGGGTACTCTCTCTTCACCCTTCTTACATGTTTTTCGTTTCCTACTTGTACTCATCATGAATGAGTTATAACTGTTTCCATCAATCTTTATGTCATTTGCAAAGGGGACAACAATTCCAGCTGGAATAAAACCATTGCCATGAGAATCCTCCTTTATGAGAAAGTGGAATTCAAGAAGCTTTAGCATTTCAATATGACCAACGTAAGGCTTCCCAAACAGATTTTTGAGCCTTAAATCACAATTAATTCGACTCTTCCGACGAGTATCCCTGAGGTTGTTCCTTTTTACGTAGTCCAGCAAAAGAGACTGGACATCAAACTGTGATAGAACTGATGTATCACCATTCCTCATGTGTGCAACAAACTCCAAAAGGTCTTTAGATGCCCATTCAGTGCCTTCATCAACGCTTGGTTTGTCCATTCCTTCATCAGTGCTTGACTTATCTTTCCCTTTGTTATGGCTAGGATCCGCTTCTTTTGAAATGCCAAGACTTTCTGTACTTAATGAATCCTTGTTCTGTAAATTTAGTTGTCCCTTGGGATTACTTGACTCCAAATGTTCAGAAGACCTGTATGAAATAGAAACTTTTCCATCACAAGTATTATGATGCACATCAGTTACCAGATGTTTACAAGCCACTGTACCCACTTCTTTGCAGTGATTTTTTGCATGAGTGAGCTCACTCAGCGTTAACGATAGCTTCTCTTTCAAGTAAATCCAATACGCCTTGAAGAGATACTCCTAGCTACTTTTGTCATCAAAATCTACTTGAACCTACAGAAATTAAATGAAGTAGAAATTCAGCATGATAGTTCATTCTGTAAATCAAGTGGATTTTAATCCATCCAAACGTTGACTTAAAATCAAGTAGAAATCCAAGCTACTGTCTGTACCGATTCCGAGTTCACTTGGTCTTTATTTTCAATCAGCATGATAGTCCTCATACATATTGTGCAAAAGCCTTTGTTTCCTCTAATGCACACGTAATCTGCATCTTTAGTGCATCCCTTACACAAAGAATAGGTACAAGTATAGCACATGAAATGGGAAGCCCTCTGACATACACTACATATGTGCCAACCTGAAAGCAATAGCACCATAGGGGCATTAATAGATTGCCAGACATGATCACAGCGCAAATTGCGCATTCCATACTTAATTAGAGCTTCGGGTGTTCAGTACTCAGTAAGTTTTCAGACAACATCACATGAAAAATTAGGGAACAATAGAATGGAAAAGAAGAATTAACAAAGAATGCTAAGGCTGGAATATGAAACTAACACGGATTAAGTTATGACAATATCACAGCAAAATACATGATAAGCAAAATATTCAAGGCTTTAACATTCTTGCAATTTCACAATTAAATTACACATCTACAACACCTTTTGTTACTTCTATTAATAAACATAGTTCAATAAATTATCAGGAAATATGCTGACACCTTAAAGACTCAAACTTTCACCACAAAATGCAATGACACACTAATACTAACATGAAGTTGAAAGAAATCAAGAGACTCCATTAAATCTTATATTGAAAGAGAGCAACATACCGCAATTCCATTTAGCTTTTGATCTAAAAAATGACTCATCTCGCTTAATACAGGCAGGATGATATGCTTTTGGGCAGCTCCTGTCCATAAATAACAGAAAATCAGCAAACTAAGAAAGAAACTTTTCAAATTTTTAATTTCCGCAAAATTTTCTTTTCTTTTTTCTTAGGTAGTGAAGCATAATCATTTTCACAAAAATCAAAAACAGGATCAAAGAGTTGAAAATCTTTCTGAGCACTCAACTTATAGACATGCCCTGCGGAAAGTAAAATGTGGAGAATGGAGTTCTTACATGCAGAAAATCAGATGGTAACAATCAGCCAGCACGGATAAGTTGTTATCATTTTAAGAAGCCGTTTTCATCATTTATAAGTAAAAATATTTTTGTCAAATCTCTTGAAAACATGAATTCATTGCAATTGGAGGAAAATAAGAAATAAAGATTGTTTAACTTAGGTCTGCAATGGGAGACGTAGGATTTCATCCCATATGTCATAAGCTTGAAATGAGTGAGAATTCATGGAGACGAAAGTGTAGATTTTATCTATGGGTGGTGATTTTATTTGAGCTCATGGCGATCTTAAGGGGTTGGAATTGAGATCAAGATTTTATCTGATATTGATTGTTGGCATTTGAGCATTCTTTTGTATAAATGCCTACACGAACGCCCATTATGAATGTTTTATTTGATCCTCCATATGCATGTTAGGTCCTTATGATGGTGGAATGCATAGTTCTGTAAAGATTCTACTCACTTGCGATCACAGAGCACGAGACAACCCCCATCAAAGCAAATGAAGCAAACATCTTCTTCCTCTTCCTCCTCTTTCTTCCGCCCCTTGGTCAGCCGTCCTCTTTTCCGTTTCTGGCCAAGACCGATCACCTGCTCTACCTCCGGCAGTTGTGGAGGCAGCTTCACGACAGTACACGGCAGCTGGGACGCGGAATCCTCGGCTACTGCCACAGAAACTCCGACCAATTTCTCATTATCCTTATAAAAGTCTTGATTCTGAGATGCTACATTCGGTCGATACAGACCAGAATGTTCCCCCTCCATATAAAATCAAAGCTTGTTGAAATACTAAAATTATAATCTGAACAATCCGAACGGAGGTGGAAGGTATCAATCATTTGCAGTGCAACGAGTATGAAACTCCGTGTGTATATAATATTTCAAGCTAAGCCAAACGATATACACGTGGTATTGTAGTATGAAGAATGAATAGAAAGGTCAATGGAAGAAGAATCTGAAACACGTTGGGGATCTCAGTGGGAATTAAAGAAAAGACTCCACATCACCAAATCAACAATTGCCAAATAAAGTCTCCCTGTCTCCACTTGTCAAACTGGGCAACACCGAACTGCCCATAATCACGATTTAGAACTTTAATTGGTCCATTTAAACAATTCCACGTGGAAAAAGCCATATTTACACTATTTTTTATCAAGGAACTTTTACGAGTGTGGCGTCACTTGATTGAAACTGTTTCTCCTCTCTTCTTTCTTTTTTTCCAGCTTTCCATCAATTTTTGCGGTGAACGTGCGTTTAATTACGAACATGAAATTTACATAAAAAGAAAATAAATTCATCTAAAACTTATTTGTATGAAAATTATTAATTTAATGTTTGTGATTAATTTAATTTTTAACATATAAAATATTATAATTATCCATTTTTATTGATGGGTAGATGAGAGAGGGGGATAGATAAGAGAGAGAAAGAGAGTGAATTCCCTGTAAAATAAAATCATACTCCCCTAATAAAAATATTTTCTTTAATTTTGATGAAAAATATAGTCATGTGATCAAAATTATGAAAATATTTACATGGAAAAAAATATCAATCAAACAGAACAAAATTATGAATTCGAGTAGAAAAAACACATTTTCCATTAAAAATATTGGCAATCAAACCAAACGCACCCTAAGTGTAGTATTGTCCTTCACACATAACCTTAAAAATTAACTAATTTCATACTTATTTTTATGTTTTTCTTTCTCAAAATATTTTTATTTTTAATTTTACTTCTACCATAAATCTTGTAACCGTATGAGTTACAATTTTTAAAATAGACACATTTCACTGCCCGATTTCTACCATCGCTGAAATCAGTTGAAAAATAGTGTGTTGAACATATTTGGCCACATTCTCACCATCATCGCGGTCGTCGACATTGTCATCGTCACCGACTTAACACTTATATCATTCTTTGTTACACAATCATCATTGATCCATTAATTGTAACATTTATTGTTACACCTCGCACATTTCGCCACCTTGATGGATTAATTTCACAAATGTATGTATCATGACAAGTAATAAAGTGAATTTTGAATTTGAATATCGTTTTGACTTTTGATAGAGACAAATTACTTATTATCAATTTTTATATTAATTTAACTTCGACCTAAATTAATGTACTCTATTAACAATTGAAGAGTTTTTAATCTAACTAAATTATCTCAATCTAATCTAAACTAACCTAACTAATCCGACGAGACGAGGATTTGGGTTTCGATATTTTTTTCTTGAACAGTACCTCTATTGACTTTGCAATCCACTTCGTTCATTTATAAAAATCATTGGTGAAGAACTTTTGTGATTAACTGGTTAGGAATTTCAATTTCATTTAGGCTTATGTAATATACATCCAATCCAACATCATTAAGCCTTTTTCATATGTACTAACAATCGAATTAATCAAATTCAGTTGGTAATCTATCTCGAGGAAAACTAATATTATTCTTATGCCCGAATTTATTATATTTCTATGTATATCATACACATGAAAATTTGAATTCACGTGAATATTTAACTTAAATATCTCATAAGATAAATGTTTTGAGTTCGAATTTTGAGGGACATGATAAAAGGTCTGAGGCGTAAGAAGGTATATTACCAAAACAAACAGTACATAATGATGTGGCGACTTAGACACGGAAGCTCGAGTCTTTACACAATTTGTCTGTACATTTCTATCTTTACTCAAATGAAATCTTGTTTTGTATTCAAGGAAATTTACAATTAAGCACGATACATTTTCACCTCGGTCTATATATCCTGCCACAACATTCCTCAACAGAGACTGTCATTCTGGTTTGGCTTCTCAGGGCAGATTTGGCACTGATCTTTCTTTTGATTTATCCCACGTTTATATTTTGTTTTCTCATACTAATATATGTTTGATGGTTTACCTAAGTAACAAAATTGTTTTAGTTCTCTATTCGTCATTATGGATTTTGATTAATCTTTACGTTGGGTACTTAGTTGTCTTATCTCTTGAACCTGTTCATCGCATATCCAAAACCGACTTGAGCATTGTTTCAGAAAAGATACATGTTTAAGGATCGAGTGAAACAAATATTAAATATAAGATATTAAGATGCATTGACTCGAGCAATGATTCGGAATAGAATAATGCTCCTTGAACAGGCTCAAGGACACGGATGAACAGACAGGGTGATGTCACAGATAATAATTGGGTGTTGTGTATTTATTTATTTATTTTCAAATTGTCCAATCATGTGTCGACACGCATGCGATGCACGTGGCATTTATGTAATGACGTACTTCATAGTACTTTGACCGTTCTTTCATGTCATTTTTATTTGCCCTGATCCAGATACTAATAAGAGAATCCTCAAGGGTAGAAAATGGATATGCATATACCATTGATCCCGGTACGACGACGTCAAGTTTAGCTTGAGCTCCAAGTGCAATAACCAACTTGGTTGCCCATTACAAGTTTACACGATTGAATGCAAATGAAGAACCGTATTCAAAATCATTGAGAGATAGTAGAAGTACAGGAGAACAAGTCATCTCCTCTCGCTGTCATTAGCTTTTACAATTGAAAATATCTATCAAATATAAGTCTGAGCTCCCAAGGACATTGGTTTTAGATTTTGCATGCAATCAAGCTAATTACGCAGCACTCAAAAAGATGAACTCGTTTCTTGGCTACAAAATGTGGCAACACCGTCAAAATCATAGCGAGTACCCACTGGCTCACGATGCTTAAGCCAAATCACTGGGAACAATTCAATATAACTATCAATTTCAGATAGGGGAGATGACAATACATTTTTTTACAGGAATGAGCAAACAATATAACTATTACGTGAAGGAGATATGGCACAGATGACATATTAATGTCGCTCATGATAGGGTTTGAGCAAATACGGATATCTTCGAGAGCACGAATTTGTAATTCAAAAGATTGAGTTATTTCTTATCAAGATACAATTCAATATTTTATCTTCTGGAAGTGCTGCTGCAATGATTCCACCAGAGCTTATTGAGAAAGTTCCGAATACTCACTACCTGATTGATTGCACAAACAGTTGTGTCAGAATTTGGGGATGGCCTGAATTCCTATTGAAATGCATATCAAAAATAATTCAGTTTGAAATGCTATTAGAGTTCTATCTGAAGTTGAAGTTCTATTTTGAAAGCTCATTAGGAGTTGGAAATTGGTATTGGATTTGAAGAAAAGTTTGGGATGAAGAAAACAACTTGGAACGAAAAGAAAAAAAAAAGGAAATTTTAGCTGAACGCCCGGCGCTGGCTCCCATGTCATGGTCAAAAAATGTGACCACTTGATTTTTGAAAAAATAAAAAAAAATACTCAAGTTTGTTAATTTGGAAACCTTCCTAATTATGTAATTTTTCTAAAAATATTTTAAGAAGCAGATTCAGGAATTAAAAATGTAGCCCACTAAAGATTCAAATCCAACCATGAATAGTGAGCCCAAGTAGCACAAAAATAGGGGTAATTCAACTAGATAATCAATTTTATTTGTGTGGAAATTACACACAAACAGAATTTTAAAAATTCAATTTCAAATTTCAGATATAAACTTTATTTATACAAAAATCAGATATGAATTTATCTATATTTAAATTATATTTACCCAAACCCTAAAAATCTAAAATCATTTATCACTTATTCCCGTCTCCATCTCCTCCTCTCCTTCTCCTCGCCGTCCTCCTCCCATCTCCTTCTCCTCGCCATCTTCTTCCCGTCTTCTTCTCCTCCTCCTCACCGTCTTCTTCCCTTCCTCTCTCTTTGTCTCTCGCATCTCTCACTTCTTTCCCTCGCAAGGCTGTCATCGCCGTCGCCTCTCTGTTTCTCTTGAAGAAGATTTTGGCTTCTAGAAACCTAGTTAAGGTAAAGAACTCATACAAGCTTTCCCCGGCTCGTTCATCTTTTTGCAAATCTTCTGCTGCTGCTACGGAGGAGCTGGCTCCTGCTGCCAAGCCCAAGGTCGTCGCTAGCAAAAGCACTAAGGAGAAGAAGACACTTCCTTCCAAAACGAAATCCAAGCCAAAGCAGCTACTACCAAGGCTAAGCCAGCTGCCAAATCCAAGCCAGTTGGGAAACTTAAGGCGGCTCGCGATCTGTCTTCGTCTTTTTATTTTATGAGGTGTGCAGTGGTTGAGGTTGGGGTTGGGTGCAGTGGTTTTCGATATGTAGGGTTTGTTCTGGTTGTTGCGGCTGTGGTTTTTGTTAGTGGCGTGGTGCAGGCGCCACTTTGTTTTTGTTGTGGTGTGGTGGTCGGTGGTGACAGTGGCGGTATTTTTTTTGGTGGTGTGGTGGTCGCGATAGCGACGGCGATGATGGTAGGGTTGAGAATTTTTTTGGGTTGTAAGATGAGGGTGGTTGTAATGGAGGTCCAGTGGTTTTGGTGGTGGTCGTGAAACGGTGGTTGTAGGTGGGTAGTGGTGGTCGTGGTGA